>CATORF010000031.1:0-148000 GCA_951804975.1 Anthophora plumipes
CGTTTGATATGCAGAACCAGCGATATCTTGGTTTTCGTGGGGATTCAAGCTGAGATATGCATTTTTTACGATAATCTTGTTGAGACTTCTGTCCGAAGTATGCAGAATCATCGAGATCGCTCTTTTCGAGCTATTTAATGCGAGAAACACGTTATCTGGGGTTTTCACCACTCCACAGTTGGTTTGATATGCAGAACCGGCGATATCTTGGTTTTTGGGGGTTTCAAGTTGAGATATGCATTTTCTGCGATTATCTTATTGAGACTTCTGTCCGAAGTATGCTGAAACATCGAGATCGCTCTTTTCGAGCTAGTAAATGCGAGAAAAACCTTATCCGGTGTTTTCACCACTCCACAGTGCGTTTGATATGCAGAACCAGCGATATCTTGGCTTTCGTGGGGTTTCAAGCTGAGATATGCATTTTCTGCGATAATCTTGGTGAGACTTCTATCCGAAGTATGCAGAGTCATCGTGATCGTATTTTTCGAGCTATTTATTGCGAGAAACACGTTTTCTGGAGTTTTCACCACACCACAGTTCGTTGGATGTGCAGAACCGGCGATATCTTGGTTTTCGTGGGGTTTCAAGCTGAGATATGCATTTTCTGCGATAATCTTGGTGAAACTTCTGTCCGAAGTATGCTTAATCATCGAGATCGCTCGTTTCGAGCTATTTAATGCGAGAAACACGTTTTCTGGGGTTTTCACCACTCCATAGTTCGTTGGATATGCAGAACAGGAGATATCTTGGTTTTCGTGGGGTTTCTAGCAGAGATATGCATTTTCTGCGATAATCATGGTGAGACTTCTGTTAGAAGTATGCAGAATCATCGAGATCGCACATTTCGATCTATTTAATGCGAGAAACACGTTATCTGGTGTTTTCACCACTCCACAGTGCGTTTGATATGCAGAACCGGCGATATCTTGGTTTTCGTGGGGTTTCAAGCTGAGATATGCATTATCTGCGATAATCTTGGTGAGACTTCTGTCCGAAGTGTGCAGAATCATCGAGATCGCTCGTTTCGAGCTATTTATTGCGAGAAACATGTTATCTGGTGTTTTCACCACTCCACAGTGCGTATGATATGCAGAACCGACGTTATCTTGGTTTTCGTGGGGTTTCAAGCTCAGATATGCATTTTCTGCGATAATCTTGGTGAGACTTCTGTCCGAAGTATGCTTAATCATCGAGATCGCTCTATTCGAGCTATTTAATGCGAGAAACACGTTATCTGGTGTTTTCAGCACTCCACAGTGCGTTTGATATGCAGAACCAGCGATATCTTGGTTTTCGTGGGGTTTCAAGCTGAGATATGCATTATCTGCGATAATCTTGGTGAGACTTCTGTCCGAAGTGTGCAGAATCCTCGAGATCGCTCGTTTCGAGCTATTGATTGCGAGAAACATGTTATCTGGTGTTTTCACCACTCCACAGTGCGTATGATATGCAGAACCGACGTTATCTTGGTTTTCGTGGGGTTTCAAGCTCAGATATGCATTTTCTGCGATAATCTTGGTGAGACTTCTGTTAGAAGTATGCAGAATCATCGAGATCGCTCTTTTCGACCTGTTTAATGCGAGCAAACACGTTAGCTGGTGTTTTCACCACTCCACAGTGCGTTTGATATGGAGAACCGGCAATGTTTGGTTTTCGTCGGGTTTCAAGCTGAGATATGCATTTTCTACGATAAGCTTGATGAGATATCACTCCGAAGTATGCAGAAACAACGAGAGCACTCTTTTCGAGCTTTTTAATGCGAGAAACACGTTATTTGGTGTTTTCACAACTCCACAGGGCGTTTGATATGCAGAACCGGCGATATCTTGGTTTTCGTGGGGTTTCAAGCTGAGATATGCATTTTCTGCGATAATCTTGGTGAAACTTCTGTCCGAAGTATGCTTAATCATCGAGATCGCTCGTTTCGAGCTATTTAATGCGAGAAACACGTTTTCTGGGGTTTTCACCACTCCACAGTTCGTTGGATATGCAGAACAGGAGATATCTTGGTTTTCGTGGGGTTTCTAGCAGAGATATGCATTTTCTGCGATAATCATGGTGAGACTTCTGTTAGAAGTATGCAGAATCATCGAGATCGCACATTTCGATCTATTTAATGCGAGAAACACGTTATCTGGTGTTTTCACCACTCCACAGTGCGTTTGATATGCAGAACCGGCGATATCTTGGTTTTCGTGGGGTTTCAAGCTGAGATATGCATTATCTGCGATAATCTTGGTGAGACTTCTGTCCGAAGTGTGCAGAATCATCGAGATCGCTCGTTTCGAGCTATTTATTGCGAGAAACATGTTATCTGGTGTTTTCACCACTCCACAGTGCGTATGATATGCAGAACCGACGTTATCTTGGTTTTCGTGGGGTTTCAAGCTCAGATATGCATTTTCTGCGATAATCTTGGTGAGACTTCTGTCCGAAGTATGCTTAATCATCGAGATCGCTCTATTCGAGCTATTTAATGCGAGAAACACGTTATCTGGTGTTTTCAGCACTCCACAGTGCGTTTGATATGCAGAACCAGCGATATCTTGGTTTTCGTGGGGATTCAAGCTGAGATATGCAATTTCTGCGATAATCTTGGTGAGACTTCTGTCCGAAGTATGCTTAATCATCGAGATCGCTCGTTTCGAGCTATTCAATGTGAGAAACACGTTTCCTGGTGTTTTCACCACACCACAGTTCGTTGGATAGGCAGAACAGGTGATATCTTGGTATTCGAGGGGTTTTAAGCTGAGATATGTATTTTCTGCGATATACTTGGTGAGACTTCTGCCCGAAGTATGCAGATTCATCGAGATCGCTCTTTTCGAGCTATTTAATGCGAGAAACACGTTATCTGGTGTTTTCACCACTCCACAGTGCGTTTGATATGCAGAACCGGCGATATCTTGGTTTTCGTGGGGTTTCAAGCTGAGATATGTATTATCTGCGATAATCTTGGTGAGACTTCTGTCCGAAGTGTGCAGAATCATCGAGATCGCTCGTTTCGAGCTATTTATTGCGAGAAACACGTTATCTGGTGTTTTCACCACTCCACAGTGCGTATGATATGCAGAACCGACGTTATCTTGGTTTTCGTGGGGTTTCAAGCTCAGATATGCATTTTCTGCGATAATCTTGGTGAGACTTCTGTCCGAAGTATGCTTAATCATCGAGATCGCTCGTTTCGAGCTATTCAATGTGAGAAACACGTTTCCTGGGGTTTTCACCACACCACAGTTCGTTGGATAGGCAGAACAGGTGATATCTTGGTATTCGAGGGGTTTCAAGCTGAGATATGCATTTTCTGCGATATACTTGGTGAGACTTCTGTCCGAAGTATGCTGAATCATCGCGATCGCTCTTTTCGAGATAGTTAATGCGAGAAAAACCTTATCTGGTGTTTTCACCACTCCACAGTGCGTTTGATATGCAGAACCAGCGATATCTTAGCTTTCGTGGGGTTTCAAGCTGAGATATGCATTTTTTACGATAATCTTGGTGAGACTTCTGTCCGAAGTATGCAGAATCATCGAGATCGCTCTTTTCGAGCTATTTAATGCGAGAAACACGCTATCTGTTGTTTTCACCACTCCACAGTGCGTCTGATATGCAGAACCGGCGATATCTTGGTTTTCGTGGGGTTTCAAGCTAAGATATGCATTATCTGCGATAATCTTGGTGAGACTTCTGTCCGAAGTGTGCAGAATCATCGAGATCGCTCGTTTCGAGCTATTTATTGCGAGAAACACGTTATCTGGTGTTTTCACCACTCCACAGTGCGTATGATATGCAGAACCAGCGATATCTTAGCTTTCGTGGGGTTTCAAGCTGAGATATGCATTTTTTACGATAATCTTGGTGAGACTTCTGTCCGAAGTATGCAGAATCATCGAGATCGATCTTTTCGAGCTATTTAATGCGAGAAACACGTTATCTGGTGTTTTCACCACTCCACAGTGCGTTTGATATGCAGAACCGGCGATATCTTGGTTTTCGTGGGGTTTCAAGCTGAGATATGCATTATCTGCGATAATCTTGGTGAGACTTCTGTCCGAAGTGTGCAGAATCATCGAGATCGCTCGTTTCGAGCTATTTATTGCGAGAAACACGTTATCTGGTGTTTTCACCACTCCACAGTGCGGATGATATGCAGAACCGACGTTATCTTGGTTTTCGTGGGGTTTCAAGCTCAGATATGCATTTTCTTGCGATAATCTTGGTGAGACTTCTGTCCGAAGTATGCTTAATCATCGAGATCGCTCGTTTCGAGCTATTCAATGTGAGAAACACGTTTCCTGGGGTTTTCACCACACCACAGTTCGTTGGATAGGCAGAACAGGTGATATCTTGGTATTCGAGGGGTTTCAAGCTGAGATAAGCATTTTTTACGATAATCTTGGTGAGACTTCTGTCCGAAGTATGCAGAATCATCGAGATCGCTCTTTTCGAGCTATTTAATGCGAGAAACACGTTATCTGTTGTTTTCACCACTCCACAGTGCGTCTGATATGCAGAACCGGCGATATCTTGGTTTTCGTGGGGTTTCAAGCTGAGATATGCATTATCTGCGATAATCTTGGTGAGACTTCTGTCCGAAGTGTGCAGAATCATCGAGATCGCTCGTTTCGAGCTATTTATTGCGAGAAACACGTTATCTGGTGTTTTCACCACTCCACAGTGCGTTTGATATGCAGAACCGGCGATATCTTGGTTTTCGTGGGGTTTCAAGCTGAGATATGCATTATCTGCGATAATCGTGGTGAGACTTCTGTCCGAAGTGTGCAGAATTATCGAGATCGCTCGTTTCGAGCTATTTATTGCGAGAAACACGTTATCTGGTGTTTTCACCACTCCACAGTGCGTATGATATGCAGAACCGACGTTATCTTGGTTTTCGTGGGGTTTCAAGCTGAGATATGCATTTTTTACGATAATCATAGTGAGACTTCTTTCCGAAGTATGCAGAATCATCGAGATCGCACTTTTCCAGCTATTTAATGCGAGAAACACGTTATCTGGTGTTTTCAGCACTCCACAGTGCGTTTGATATGTAGAACCAGCGATATCTGGGTTTTCGTGGGGTTTCAAGCTGAGATATGCATTTTCTGCGGTAATCATGGTGAGACTTCTGTTAGAAGTATGCAGAATCATCGAGATCGCACTTTTCGAGCTATTTAATGCGAGAAACACGTTATCTGGTGTTTTCACCACTCCACAGTGCGTATGATATGCAGAACCGGCGATATTTTGGTTTTCGTCGGGTTTCAAGCTGAGATATGCATTTTCTACGATAAGCTTGGTGAGATATCACTCCGAAGTATGCAGAAACATCGAGAGCACTCTTTTCGAGCTTTTTAATGCGAGAAGCACGTTATTTGGTGTTTTCACAACTCCACAGGGCGTTTGATATGCAGAACCGGAGATATATTGGTTTTCGTGGGGTTTCAAGCTGAGATATGCATTTTCGGCGATAATCTTGGTGAAACTTCTGTCCGAAGTATGCTTAATCATCGAGATCGCTCGTTTCGAGCTATTTAATGCGAGAAACACGTTTTCTGGGGTTTTCACCACTCCACAGTTCGTTGGATATGCAGAACAGGAGATATCTTGGTTTTCGTGGGGTTTCTAGCAGAGATATGCATTTTCTGCGATAATCATGGTGAGACTTCTGTTAGAAGTATGCAGAATCATCGAGATCGCACATTTCGATCTATTTAATGCGAGAAACACGTTGTCTGGTGTTTTCACCACTCCACAGTTGGTTTGATATGCAGAACCGGCGATATCTTGGTTTTCGTGGGGTTTCAAGCTGAGATATGCATTATCTGCGATAATCTTGGTGAGACTTCTGTCCGAAGTGTGCAGAATCATCGAGATCGCTCGTTTCGAGCTATTTATTGCGAGAAACATGTTATCTGGTGTTTTCACCACTCCACAGTGCGTATGATATGCAGAACCGACGTTATCTTGGTTTTCGTGGGGTTTCAAGCTCAGATATGCATTTTCTGCGATAATCTTGGTGAGACTTCTGTCCGAAGTATGCTTAATCATCGAGAGCGCTCTATTCGACCTATTTAATGCGAGAAACACGTTATCTGGAGTTTTCAGCACTCCACAGTGCGTTTGATATGCAGAACCAGCGATATCTTGGTTTTCGTGGGGATTCAAGCTGAGATATGCAATTTCTGCGATAATCTTGGTGAGACTTCTGTCCGAAGTATGCTTAATCATCGAGATCGCTCGTTTCGAGCTATTCAATGTGAGAAACACGTTTCCTGGTGTTTTCACCACACCACAGTTCGTTGGAAAGGCAGAACAGGTGATATCTTGGTATTCGAGGGGTTTCAAGCTGAGATATGCATTTTCTGCGATATACTTGGTGAGACTTCTGTCCGAAGTATGCTGAATCATCGAGATCGCTCTTTTCGAGATAGTTAATGCGAGAAAAACCTTATCTGGTGTTTTCACCACTCCACAGTGCGGTTGATATGCAGAACCAGCGATATCTTAGCGTTCGTGGGGTTTCAAGATGAGATAAGCATTTTTTACGATAATCTTGGTGAGACTTCTGTCCGAAGTATGCAGAATCATCGAGATCGCTCGTTTCGAGCTATTTAATGCGAGAAACACGTTATCTGGTGTTTTCACCACTCCACAGTGCGTTTGATATGCAGAACCAGCGATATCTTGGTTTTCGTGGGGATTCAAGCTGAGATATGCATTTTTTACGATAATCTTGTTGAGACTTCTGTCCGAAGTATGCAGAATCATCGAGATCGCTCTTTTCGAGCTATTTAATGCGAGAAACACGTTATCTGGGGTTTTCACCACTCCACAGTTGGTTTGATATGCAGAACCGGCGATATCTTGGTTTTTGGGGGTTTCAAGTTGAGATATGCATTTTCTGCGATTATCTTGGTGAGACTTCTGTCCGAAGTATGCTGAAACATCGAGATCGCTCTTTTCGAGCTAGTAAATGCGAGAAAAACCTTATCCGGTGTTTTCACCACTCCACAGTGCGTTTGATATGCAGAACCAGCGATATCTTGGCTTTCGTGGGGTTTCAAGCTGAGATATGCATTTTCTGCGATAATCTTGGTGAGACTTCTATCCGAAGTATGCAGAGTCATCGTGATCGTATTTTTCGAGCTATTTAATGCGAGAAACACGTTTTCTGGAGTTTTCACCACACCACAGTTCGTTGGATGTGCAGAACCGGCGATATCTTGGTTTTCGTGGGGTTTCTAGCAGAGATATGCATTTTCTGCGATAATCATGGTGAGACTTCTGTTAGAAGTATGCAGAATCATCGAGATCGCTCTTTTCGACCTGTTTAATGCGAGCAAACACGTTAGCTGGTGTTTTCACCACTCCACAGTGCGTTTGATATGGTGAACCGGCAATGTTAGATATTTGTCGGGTTTCAAGCTGAGATATGCATTTTCTGCGATAATCATGGCGAGACTTCTGTTAGAAGTATGCAGAATCATCGAGATCGCACTTTTCGAGCTATTTACTGCGAGAAACACGTTATCTGTTGTTTTCAGCACTCCACAGTGCGTTTGATATGTAGAACCAGCGATATTTAGGTTTTCGTCGGGTTTCAAGCTGAGATATGCATTTTCTACGATAAGCTTGGTGAGATATCACTCCGAAGTATGCAGAAACAACGAGAGCACTCTTTTCGAGCTTTTTAATGCGAGAAACACGTTATTTGGTGTTTTCACATCTCCACAGGGCGTTTGATATGCAGAACCGGCGATATCTTGGTTTTCGTGGGGTTTCAAGCTGAGATATGCATTTTCTGCGATAATCTTGGTGAAACTTCTGTCCGAAGTATGCTTAATCATCGAGATCGCTCGTTTCGAGCTATTTAATGCGAGAAACACGTTTTCTGGGGTTTTCACCACTCCACAGTTCGTTGGATATGCAGAACAGGAGATATCTTGGTTTTCGTGGGGTTTCTAGCAGAGATATGCATTTTCTGCGATAATCATGGTGAGACTTCTGTTAGAAGTATGCAGAATCATCGAGATCGCACATTTCGATCTATTTAATGCGAGAAACACGTTATCTGGTGTTTTCACCACTCCACAATGCGTTTGATATGCAGAACCGGCGATATCTTGGTTTTCGTGGGGTTTCAAGCTGAGATATGCATTATGTGCGATAAACTTGGTGAGACTTCTGTCCGAAGTATGCTGAATCATCGAGATCGCTCTTTTCGAGATAGTTAATGCGAGAAAAACCTTATCTGGTTTTTTCACCACTCCACAGTGCGTTTGATATGCAGAACCGGCGATATCTTGGTTTTCGTGGGGTTTCAAGCTGAGATATGCATTATCTGCGATAATCTTGGTGAGACTTCTGTCCGAAGTGTGCAGAATCATCGAGATCGCTCGTTTCGAGCTATTTATTGCGAAAAACATGTTATCTGGTGTTTTCACCACTCCACAGTGCGTATGATATGCAGAACCGACGTTATCTTGGTTTTCGTGGGGTTTCAAGCTCAGATATGCATCTTCTGCGATAATCTTGGTGAGACTTCTGTCCGAAGTATGCTTAATCATCGAGAGCGCTCTATTCGACCTATTTAATGCGAGAAACACGTTATCTGGAGTTTTCAGCACTCCACAGTGCGTTTGATATGCAGAACCAGCGATATCTTAGCTTTCGTGGGGTTTCAAGCTGAGATAAGCATTTTTTACGATAATCTTGGTGAGACTTCTGTCCGAAGTATGCAGAATCATCGAGATCGCTCGTTTCGAGCTATTTAATGCGAGAAACACGTTATCTGGTGTTTTCACCACTCCACAGTGCGTTTGATATGCAGAACCAGCGATATCTTGGTTTTCGTGGGGATTCAAGCTGAGATATGCATTTTTTACGATAATCTTGTTGAGACTTCTGTCCGAAGTATGCAGAATCATCGAGATCGCTCTTTTCGAGCTATTTAATGCGAGAAACACGTTATCTGGTGTTTTCACCACTCCACAGTTGGTTTGATATGCAGAACCGGCGATATCTTGGTTTTTGGGGGTTTCAAGTTGAGATATGCATTTTCTGCGATTATCTTGGTGAGACTTCTGTCCGAAGTAAGCTGAAACATCGAGATCGCTCTTTTCGAGCTAGTAAATGCGAGAAAAACCTTATCCGGTGTTTTCACCACTCCACAGTGCGTTTGATATGCAGAACCAGCGATATCTTGGCTTTCGTGGGGTTTCAAGCTGAGATATGCATTTCCTGCGATAATCTTGGTGAGACTTCTATCCGAAGTATGCAGAGTCATCGTGATCGTATTTTTCGAGCTATTTAATGCGAGAAACACGTTTTCTGGAGTTTTCACCACACCACAGTTCGTTGGATGTGCAGAACCGGCGATATCTTGGTTTTCGTGGGGTTTCTAGCAGAGATATGCATTTTCTGCGATAATCATGGTGAGACTTCTGTTAGAAGTATGCAGAATCATCGAGATCGCTCTTTTCGACCTGTTTAATGCGAGCAAACACGTTAGCTGGTGTTTTCACCACTCCACAGTGCGTTTGATATGCAGAACCGGCGATATCTTGGTTTTTGGGGGTTTCAAGTTGAGATATGCATTTTCTGCGATTATCTTGGTGAGACTTCTGTCCGAAGTAAGCTGAAACATCGAGATCGCTCTTTTCGAGCTAGTAAATGCGAGAAAAACCTTATCCGGTGTTTTCACCACTCCACAGTGCGTTTGATATGCAGAACCAGCGATATCTTGGCTTTCGTGGGGTTTCAAGCTGAGATATGCATTTTCTGCGATAATCTTGGTGAGACTTCTATCCGAAGTATGCAGAATCATCGAGATCGCTCGTTTCGAGCTATTTATTGCGAGAAACATGTTATCTGGTGTTTTCACCACTCCACAGTGCGTATGATATGCAGAACCGACGTTATCTTGGTTTTCGTGGGGTTTCAAGCTCAGATATGCATTTTCTGCGATAATCTTGGTGAGACTTCTGTCCGAAGTATGCTTAATCATCGAGATCGCTCGTTTCGAGCTATTTAATGCGAGAAACACGTTTTCTGGGGTTTTCACCACTCCACAGTTCGTTGGATATGCAGAACAGGAGATATCTTGGTTTTCGTGGGGTTTCTAGCAGAGATATGCATTTTCTGCGATAATCATGGTGAGACTTCTGTTAGAAGTATGCAGAATCATCGAGATCGCACATTTCGATCTATTCAATGCGAGAAACACGTTATCTGGTGTTTTCACCACTCCACAGTGCGTTTGATATGCAGAACCGGCGATATCTTGGTTTTCGTGGGGTTTCAAGCTGAGATATGCATTATCTGCGATAATCTTGGTGAGACTTCTGTCCGAAGTGTGCAGAATCATCGTGATCGCTCGTTTCGAGCTATTTATTGCGAGAAACATGTTATCTGGTGTTTTCACCACTCCACAGTGCGTTTGATATGGAGAACCGGCAATGTTTGGTTTTCGTCGGGTTTCAAGCTGAGATATGCATTTTCTGCGATAATCATGGCGAGACTTCTGTTAGAAGTATGCAGAATCATCGAGATCGCACTTTTCGAGCTATTTAATGCGAGAAACACGTTATCTGGTGTTTTCAGCACTCCACAGTGCGTTTGATATGTAGAACCAGCGATATTTTGGTTTTCGTCGGGTTTCAAGCTGAGATATGCATTTTCTACGATAAGCTTGGTGAGATATCACTCCGAAGTATGCAGAAACAACGAGAGCACTCTTTTCGAGCTTCTTAATGCGAGAAACACGTTATTTGGTGTTTTCACAACTCCACAGGGCGTTTGATATGCAGAACCGGCGATATCTTGGTTTTCGTGGGGTTTCAAGCTGAGATATGCATTTTCTGCGATAATCTTGGTGAAACTTCTGTCCGAAGTATGCTTAATCATCGAGATCGCTCGTTTCGAGCTATTTAATGCGAGAAACACGTTATCTGGTGTTTTCAGCACTCCACAGTGCGTTTGATATGCAGAACCAGCGATATCTTGGTTTTCGTGGGGATTCAAGCTGAGATATGCAATTTCTGCGATAATCTTGGTGAGACTTCTGTCCGAAGTATGCTTAATCATCGAGATCGCTCGTTTCGAGCTATTCAATGTGAGAAACACGTTTCCTGGTGTTTTCACCACACCACAGTTCGTTGGATAGGCAGAACAGGTGATATCTTGGTATTCGAGGGGTTTTAAGCTGAGATATGTATTTTCTGCGATATACATGGTGAGACTTCTGTCCGAAGTATGCTGAATCATCGAGATCGCTCTTTTCGAGATAGTTAATGCGAGAAAAACCTTATCTGGTGTTTTCACCACTCCACAGTGCCTTTTGATATGCAGAACCAGCGATATCTTAGCTTCCGTGGGGTTTCAAGCTGAGATATGCATTTTTTACGATAATCTTGGTGAGACTTCTGCCCGAAGTATGCAGATTCATCGAGATCGCTCTTTTCGAGCTATTTAATGCGAGAAACACGTTATCTGGTGTTTTCACCACTCCACAGTGCGTTTGATATGCAGAACCGGCGATATCTTGGTTTTCGTGGGGTTTCAAGCTGAGATATGCATTATCTGCGATAATCTTGGTGAGACTTCTGTCCGAAGTGTGCAGAATCATCGAGATCGCTCGTTTCGAGCTATTTATTGCGAGAAACACGTTATCTGGTGTTTTCACCACTCCACAGTGCGTTTGATATGCAGAACCAGCGATATCTTAGCTTTCGTGGGGTTTCAAGCTGAGATATGCATTTTTTACGATAATCTTGGTGAGACTTCTGTCCGAAGTATGCAGAATCATCGAGATCGCTCTTTTCGAGCTATTTAATGCGAGAAACACGTTATCTGTTGTTTTCACCACTCCACAGTGCGTCTGATATGCAGAACCGGCGATATCTTGGTTTTCGTGGGGTTTCAAGCTGAGATATGCATTATCTGCGATAATCTTGGTGAGACTTCTGTCCGAAGTGTGCAGAATCATCGAGATCGCTCGTTTCGAGCTATTTATTGCGAGAAACACGTTATCTGGTGTTTTCACCACTCCACAGTGCGTATGATATGCAGAACCAGCGATATCTTAGCTTTCGTGGGGTTTCAAGCTGAGATATGCATTTTTTACGATAATCTTGGTGAGACTTCTGTCCGAAGTATGCAGAATCATCGAGATCGCTCTTTTCGAGCTATTTAATGCGAGAAACACGTTATCTGGTGTTTTCACCACTCCACAGTGCGTTTGATATGCAGAACCGGCGATATCTTGGTTTTCGTGGGGTTTCAAGCTGAGATATGCATTATCTGCGATAATCTTGGTGAGACTTCTGTCCGAAGTGTGCAGAATCATCGAGATCGCTCGTTTCGAGCTATTTATTGCGAGAAACACGTTATCTGGTGTTTTCACCACTCCACAGTGCGTATGATATGCAGAACCGACGTTATCTTGGTTTTCGTGGGGTTTCAAGCTCAGATATGCATTTTCTGCGATAATCTTGGTGAGACTTCTGTCCGAAGTATGCTTAATCATCGAGATCGCTCGTTTCGAGCTATTCAATGTGAGAAACACGTTACCTGGGGTTTTCACCACACCACAGTTCGTTGGATAGGCAGAACAGGTGATATCTTGGTATTCGAGCGGTTTCAAGCTGAGATATGCATTTTCTGCGATATACTTGGTGAGACTTCTATCCGAAGTATGCTGAATCATCGAGATCGCTCTTTTCGAGATAGTTAATGCGAGAAAAACCTTATCTGGTGTTTTCACCACTCCACAGTGCGTTTGATATGCAGAACCAGCGATATCTTAGCTTTCGTGGGGTTTCAAGCTGAGATATGCATTTTTTACGATAATGTTGGTGAGACTTCTGTCCGAAGTATGCAGAATCATCGAGATCGCTCTTTTCGAGCTATTTAATGCGAGAAACACGTTATCTGGTGTTTTCACCACTCCACAGTGCGTTTGATATGCAGAACCGGCGATATCTTGGTTTTCGTGGGGTTTCAAGCTGAGATATGCATTATCTGCGATAATCTTGGTGAGACTTCTGTCCGAAGTGTGCAGAATCATCGAGATCGATCGTTTCGAGCTATTCAATGTGAGAAACACGTTTCCTGGGGTTTTCACCACACCACAGTTCGTTGGATAGGCAGAACAGGTGATATCTTGGTATTCGAGGGGTTTCAAGCTGAGATATGCATTTTCTGCGATATACTTGGTGAGACTTCTGTCCGAAGTATGCTGAATCATCGAGATCGCTCTTTTCGAGATAGTTAATGCGAGAAACACGTTATCTGGTGTTTTCACCACTCCACAGTGCGTATGATATGCAGAACCGAAGTTATCTTGGTTTTCGTGGGGTTTCAAGCTCAGATATGCATTTTCTGCGATAATCTTGGTAAGACTTCTGTCCGAAGTATGCTGAAACATCGAGATCGCTCTTTTCGAGATAGTTAATGCGAGAAAAACCTTATCTGGTGTTTTCACCACTCCACAGTGCGTTTGATATGCAGAACCAGCGATATCTTTGCTTTCGTGGGGTTTCAAGCTGAGATATGCATTTTTTACGATAATCTTGGTGAGACTTCTGTCCGAAGTATGCAGAATCATCGAGATCGCTCTTTTCGAGCTATTTAATGCGAGAAACACGTTATCTGGTGTTTTCACTACTCCACAGTGCGTTTGATATGCAGAACCGGCGATATCTTGGTTTTCGTGGTGTTTCAAGCTGAGATATGCATTATCTGCGATAATCTTGGTGAGACTTCTGTCCGAAGTGTGCAGAATCATCGAGATCGCTCGTTTCGAGCTATTTATTGCGAGAAACACGTTATCTGGTGTTTTCACCACTCCACAATGCGTATGATATGCAGAACCGACGTTATCTTGGTTTTCGTGGGGTTTCAAGCTCAGATATGCATTTTCTGCGATAATCTTGGTGAGACTTCTGTCCGAAGTATGCTTAATCATCGAGATCGCTCGTTTCGAGCTATTCAATGTGAGAAACACGTTTCCTGGGGTTTTCACCACACCACAGTTCGTTTGATATGCAGAACCGGCGATATCTTGGTTTTCGTGGGGTTTCAAGCTGAGATATGCATTATCTGCGATAATCTTGGTGAGACTTCTGTCCGAAGTGTGCAGAATCATCGAGATCGCTCGTTTCGAGCTATTTATTGCGAGAAACACGTTATCTGGTGTTTTCACCACTCCACAGTGCGTATGATATGCAGAACCGACGTTATCTTGGTTTTCGTGGGGTTTCAAGCTGAGATATGCATTATCTGCGATAATCTTGGTGAGACTTCTGTCCGAAGTATGCTTAACCATCGAGATCGCTCGTTTCGAGCTATTCAATGTGAGAAACACGTTTCCTGGGGTTTTCACCACACCACAGTTCGTTGGATAGGCAGAACAGGTGATATCTTGGTATTCGAGGGGTTTCAAGCTGAGATATGCATTTTCTGCGATATACTTGGTGAGACTTCTGTCCGAAGTATGCTGAATCATCGAGATCGCTCTTTTCGAGATAGTTAATGCGAGAATAAATCTTATCTGGTGTTTTCACCACTCCACAGTGCGTTTGATATGCAGAACCGGCGATATCTTGGTTTTCGTGGGGTTTCAAGTTGAGATATGCATTTTCTGCGATTATCTTGGTGAGACTTCTGTCCGAAGTATGCTTAATCATCGAGATCGCTCGTTTGTAGCTATTCAATGTGAGAAACACGTTTCCTGGTGTTTTCACCACTCCACAGTGCGTTTGATATGCAGAACCGGCGATATCTTGGTTTTCGTGGGGTTTCAAGCTCAGATATGCATTTTCTGCGATAATCTTGGTGAGACTTCTGTCCGAAGTATACTTAATCATCGAGATCGCTCGTTTCGAGCTATTCAATGTGAGAAACACGTTTCCTGGGGTTTTCACCACACCACAGTTCGTTGGATAGGCAGAACAGGTGATATCTTGGTATTCGAGGGGTTTCAAGCTGAGATATGCATTTTCTGCGATATACTTGGTGAGACTTCTGTCCGAAGTATGCTGAATCATCGAGATCGCTCGTTTCGAGCTATTTATTGCGAGAAACACGTTATCTGGTGTTTTCACCACTCCACAGTGCGTATGATATGCAGAACCGACGTTATCTTGGTTTTCGTGGGGTTTCAAGCTCAGATATGCATTTTCTGCGATAATCTTGGTGAGACTTCTGTCCGAAGTATGCTTAATCATCGAGATCGCTCGTTTCGAGCTATTCAATGTGAGAAACACGTTTCCTGGGGTTTTCACCACACCACAGTTCGTTGGATAGGCAGAACAGGTCATATCTTGGTATTCGAGGGGTTTCAAGCTGAGATATGCATTTTCTGCGATATACTTGGTGAGACTTCTGTCCGAAGTATGCTGAATCATCGAGATCGCTCTTTTCGAGATAGTTAATGCGAGAAAAACCTTATCTGGTGTTTTCACCACTCCACAGTGCGTTTGATATGCAGAACCAGCGATATCTTGGCTTTCGTGGGGTTTCAAGCTGAGATATGCATTTTTTACGATAATCTTGGTGAGACTTCAGTCCGAAGTATGCAGAATCATCGAGATCGCTCTTTTCGAGCTATGTAATGCGAGAAACACGTTCTCTGGTGTGTTCACCACTCCACCGTGCGTTTGATATGCAGAACCGGCGATATCTTGGTTTTCGTGGGGTTTCAAGCTGAGATATGCATTATCTGCGATAATCTTGGTGAGACTTCTGTCCGAAGTGTGCAGAATCATCGAGATCGCTCGTTTCGCGCTATTTATTGCGAGAAACACGTTATCTGGTGTTTTCACCACTCCACAGTGCGTATGATATGCAGAACCGACGTTATCTTGGTTTTCGTGGGGTTTCAAGCTCAGATATGCATTTTCTGCGATAATCTTGGTGAGACTTCTGTCCGAAGTATGCTTAATCATCGAGATCGCTCGTTTCGAGCTATTCAATGTGAGAAACACGTTTCCTGGGGTTTTCACCACACCACAGTTCGTTTGATATGCAGAACCGGCGATATCTTGGTTTTCGTGGGGTTTCAAGCTGAGATATGCATTATCTGCGATAATCTTGGTGAGACTTCTGTCCGAAGTGTGCAGAATCATCGAGATCGCTCGTTTCGAGCTATTTATTGCGAGAAACACGTTATCTGGTGTTTTCACCACTCCACAGTGCGTATGATATGCAGAACCGACGTTATCTTGGTTTTCGTGGGGTTTCAAGCTCAGATATGCATTTTCTGCGATAATCTTGGAGAGACTTCTGTCCGAAGTATGCTTAATCATCGAGATCGCTCGTTTCGAGCTATTCAATGTGAGAAACACGTTTCCTGGGGTTTTCACCACACCACAGTTCGTTGGATAGGCAGAACAGGTGATATCTTGGTATTCGAGGGGTTTCAAGCTGAGATATGCATTTTCTGCGATATACTTGGTGAGACTTCTGTCCGAAGTATGCTGAATCATCGAGATCGCTCTTTTCGAGATAGTTAATGCGAGAATAAACCTTATCTGGTGTTTTCACCACTCCACAGTGCGTTTGATATGCAGAACCGGCGATATCTTGGTTTTCGTGGGGTTTCAAGTTGAGATATGCATTTTCTGCGATTATCTTGGTGAGACTTCTGTCCGAAGTATGCTTAATCATCGAGATCGCTCGTTTGTAGCTATTCAATGTGAGAAACACGTTTCCTGGTGTTTTCACCACTCCACAGTGCGTTTGATATGCAGAACCGGCGATATCTTGGTTTTCGTGGGGTTTCAAGCTCAGATATGCATTTTCTGCGATAATCTTGGTGAGACTTCTGTCCGAAGTATGCTTAATCATCGAGATCGCTCGTTTCGAGCTATTCAATGTGAGAAACACGTTTCCTGGGGTTTTCACCACACCACAGTTCGTTGGATAGGCAGAACAGGTGATATCTTGGTATTCGAGGGGTTTCAAGCTGAGATATGCATTTTCTGCGATATACTTGGTGAGACTTCTGTCCGAAGTATGCTGAATCATCGAGATCGCTCGTTTCGAGCTATTTATTGCGAGAAACACGTTATCTGGTGTTTTCACCACTCCACAGTGCGTATGATATGCAGAACCGACGTTATCTTGGTTTTCGTGGGGTTTCAAGCTCAGATATGCATTTTCTGCGATAATCTTGGTGAGACTTCTGTCCGAAGTATGCTTAATCATCGAGATCGCTCGTTTCGAGCTATTCAATGTGAGAAACACGTTTCCTGGGGTTTTCACCACACCACAGTTCGTTGGATAGGCAGAACAGGTGATATCTTGGTATTCGAGGGGTTTCAAGCTGAGATATGCATTTTCTGCGATATACTTGGTGAGACTTCTGTCCGAAGTATGCTGAATCATCGAGATCGCTCTTTTCGAGATAGTTAATGCGAGAAAAACCTTATCTGATGTTTTCACCACTCCACAGTGCGTTTGATATGCAGAACCAGCGATATCTTAGCTTTCGTGGGGTTTCAAGCTGAGATATGCATTTTTTACGATAATCTTGGTGAGACTTCTGTCCGAAGTATGCAGAATCATCGAGATCGCTCTTTTCGAGCTATGTAATGCGAGAAACACGTTATCTGGTGTTTTCACCACTCCACCGTGCGTTTGATATGCAGAACCGGCGATATCTTGGTTTTCGTGGGGATTCAAGCTGAGATATGCATTATCTGCGATAATCTTGGTGAGACTTCTGTCCGAAGTGTGCAGAATCATCGAGATCGCTCGTTTCGAGCTATTTATTGCGAGAAACACGTTATCTGGTGTTTTCACCACTCCACAGTGCGTATGATATGCAGAACCGAAGTTATCTTGGTTTTCGTGGGGTTTCAAGCTCAGATATGCATTTTCTGCGATAATCTTGGTAAGACTTCTGTCCGAAGTATGCTGAAACATCGAGATCGCTCTTTTCGAGATAGTTAATGCGAGAAAAACCTTATCTGGTGTTTTCACCACTCCACAGTGCGTTTGATATGCAGAACCAGCGATATCTTTACTTTCGTGGGGTTTCAAGCTGAGATATGCATTTTTTACGATAATCTTGGTGAGACTTCTGTCCGAAGTATGCAGAATCATCGAGATCGCTCTTTTCGAGCTATTTAATGCGAGAAACACGTTATCTGGTGTTTTCACCACTCCACAGTGCGTTTGATATGCAGAACCGGCGATATCTTGGTTTTCGTGGGGTTTCAAGCTGAGATATGCATTATCTGCGATAATCTTGGTGAGACTTCTGTCCGAAGTGTGCAGAATCATCGAGATCGCTTGTTTCGAGCTATTTATTGCGAGAAACACGTTATCTGGTGTTTTCACCACTCCACAGTGCGTATGATATGCAGAACCGACGTTATCTTGGTTTTCGTGGGGTTTGAAGCTCAGATATGCATTTTCTGCGATAATCTTGGTGAGACTTCTGTCCGAAGTATGCTTAATCATCGAGATCGCTCGTTTCGAGCTTTTCAATGTGAGAAACACGTTTCCTGGGGTTTTCACCACACCACAGTTCGTTTGATATGCAGAACCGGCGATATCTTGGTTTTCGTGGGGTTTCAAGCTGAGATATGCATTATCTGCGATAATCTTGGTGAGACTTCTGTCCGAAGTGTGCAGAATCATCCAGATCGCTCGTTTCGAGCTATTTATTGCGAGAAACACGTTATCTGGTGTTTTCACCACTCCACAGTGCGTATGATATGCAGAACCGACGTTATCTTGGTTTTCGTGGGGTTTCAAGCTCAGATATGCATTTTCTGCGATAATCTTGGTGAGACTTCTGTCCGAAGTATGCTTAATCATCGAGATCGCTCTTTTCGAGATAGTTAATGCGAGAAAAACCTTATCTGGTGTTTTCACCACTCCACAGTGCGTTTGATATGCAGAACCAGCGATATCTTTACTTTCGTGGGGTTTCAAGCTGAGATATGCATTTTTTACGATAATCTTGGTGAGACTTCTGTCCGAAGTATGCAGAATCATCGAGATCGCTCTTTTCGAGCTATTTAATGCGAGAAACACGTTATCTGGTGTTTTCACCACTCCACAGTGCGTTTGATATGCAGAACCGGCGATATCTTGGTTTTCGTGGGGTTTCAAGCTGAGATATGCATTATCTGCGATAATCTTGGTGAGACTTCTGTCCGAAGTGTGCAGAATCATCGAGATCGCTTGTTTCGAGCTATTTATTGCGAGAAACACGTTATCTGGTGTTTTCACCACTCCACAGTGCGTATGATATGCAGAACCGACGTTATCTTGGTTTTCGTGGGGTTTGAAGCTCAGATATGCATTTTCTGCGATAATCTTGGTGAGACTTCTGTCCGAAGTATGCTTAATCATCGAGATCGCTCGTTTCGAGCTTTTCAATGTGAGAAACACGTTTCCTGGGGTTTTCACCACACCACAGTTCGTTTGATATGCAGAACCGGCGATATCTTGGTTTTCGTGGGGTTTCAAGCTGAGATATGCATTATCTGCGATAATCTTGGTGAGACTTCTGTCCGAAGTGTGCAGAATCATCCAGATCGCTCGTTTCGAGCTATTTATTGCGAGAAACACGTTATCTGGTGTTTTCACCACTCCACAGTGCGTATGATATGCAGAACCGACGTTATCTTGGTTTTCGTGGGGTTTCAAGCTCAGATATGCATTTTCTGCGATAATCTTGGTGAGACTTCTGTCCGAAGTATGCTTAATCATCGAGATCGCTCGTTTCGAGCTATTCAATGTGAGAAACACGTTTCCTGGGGTTTTCACCACAACACAGTTCGTTGGATAGGCAGAACAGGTGATATCTTGGTATTCGAGGGGTTTCAAGCTGAGATATGCATTTTCTGCGATATACTTGGTGAGACTTCTGTCCGAAGTATGCTGAATCATCGAGATCGCTCTTTTCGAGATAGTTAATGCGAGAATAAACCTTATCTGGTGTTTTCACCACTCCACAGTGCGTTTGATATGCAGAACCGGCGATATCTTGGTTTTCGTGGGGTTTCAAGTTGAGATATGCATTTTCTGCGATTATCTTGGTGAGACTTCTGTCCGAAGTATGCTTAATCATCGAGATCGCTCGTTTGTAGCTATTCAATGTGGGAAACACGTTTCCTGGAATTTTCACCACTCCACAGTGCGTTTGATATGCAGAACCGGCGATATCTTGGTTTTCGTGGGGTTTCAAGCTGAGATATGCATTATCTGCGATAATCTTGGTGAGACTTCAGTCCGAAGTGTGCAGAATCATCGAGATCGCTCGTTTCGAGCTATTTATTGCGAGAAACACGTTATCTGGTGTTTTCACCACTCCACAGTGCGTATGATATGCAGAACCGACGTTATCTTGGTTTTCGTGGGGTTTCAAGCTCAGATATGCATTTTCTGCGATAATCTTGGTGAGACTTCTGTCCGAAGTATGCTTAATCATCGAGATCGCTCGTTTCGAGCTATTCAATGTGAGAAACACGTTTCCTGGGGTTTTCACCACACCACAGTTCGTTGGATAGGCAGAACAGGTGATATCTTGGTATTCGAGGGGTTTCAAGCTGAGATATGCATTTTCTGCGATATACTTGGTGAGACTTCTGTCCGAAGTATGCTGAATCATCGAGATCGCTCTTTTCGAGATAGTTAATGCGAGAAAAACCTTATCTGGTGTTTTCACCACTCCACAGTGCGTTTGATATGCAGAACCAGCGATATCTTAGCTTTCGTGGGGTTTCAAGCTGAGATATGCATTTTTTACGATAATCTTGGTGAGACTTCTGTCCGAAGTATGCAGAATCATCGAGATCGCTCTTTTCGAGCTATGTAATGCGAGAAACACGTTATCTGGTGTTTTCACCACTCCACCGTGCGTTTGATATGCAGAACCGGCGATATCTTGGTTTTCGTGGGGTTTCAAGCTGAGATATGCATTATCTGCGATAATCTTGGTGAGACTTCTGTCCGAAGTGTGCAGAATCATCGAGATCGCTCGTTTCGAGCTATTTATTGCGAGAAACACGTTATCTGGTGTTTTCACCACTCCACAGTGCGTATGATATGCAGAACCGAAGTTATCTTGGTTTTCGTGGGGTTTCAAGCTCAGATATGCATTTTCTGCGATAATCTTGGTAAGACTTCTGTCCGAAGTATGCTGAAACATCGAGATCGCTCTTTTCGAGATAGTTAATGCGAGAAAAACCTTATCTGGTGTTTTCACCACTCCACAGTGCGTTTGATATGCAGAACCAGCGATATCTTTGCTTTCGTGGGGTTTCAAGCTGAGATATGCATTTTTTACGATAATCTTGGTGAGACTTCTGTCCGAAGTATGCAGAATCATCGAGATCGCTCTTTTCGAGCTATTTAATGCGAGAAACACGTTATCTGGTGTTTTCACCACTCCACAGTGCGTTTGATATGCAGAACCGGCGATATCTTGGTTTTCGTGGGGTTTCAAGCTGAGATATGCATTATCTGCGATAATCTTGGTGAGACTTCTGTCCGAAGTGTGCAGAATCATCGAGATCGCTCGTTTCGAGCTATTTATTGCGAGAAACACGTTATCTGGTGTTTTCACCACTCCACAGTGCGTATGATATGCAGAACCGACGTTATCTTGGTTTTCGTGGGGTTTCAAGCTCAGATATGCATTTTCTGCGATAATCTTGGTGAGACTTCTGTCCGAAGTATGCTTAATCATCGAGATCGCTCGTTTCGAGCTATTCAATGTGAGAAACACGTTTCCTGGGGTTTTCACCACACCACAGTTCGTTTGATATGCAGAACCGGCGATATCTTGGTTTTCGTGGGGTTTCAAGCTGAGATATGCATTATCTGCGATAATCTTGGTGAGACTTCTGTCCGAAGTGTGCAGAATCATCGAGATCGCTCGTTTCAAGCTATTTATTGCGAGAAACACGTTATCTGGTGTTTTCACCACTCCACAGTGCGTATGATATGCAGAACCGACGTTATCTTGGTTTTCGTGGGGTTTCAAGCTCAGATATGCATTTTCTGCGATAATCTTGGTGAGACTTCTGTCCGAAGTATGCTTAATCATCCAGATCGCTCGTTTCGAGCTATTTATTGCGAGAAACACGTTATCTGGTGTTTTCACCACTCCACAGTGCGTATGATATGCAGAACCGACGTTATCTTGGTTTTCGTGGGGTTTCAAGCTCAGATATGCATTTTCTGCGATATACTTGGTGAGACTTCTGTCCGAAGTATGCTTAATCATCGAGATCGCTCGTTTGTAGCTATTCAATGTGAGAAACACGTTTCCTGGTGTTTTCACCACTTCACAGTGCGTTTGATATGCAGAACCGGCGATATCTTGGTTTTCGTGGGGTTTCAAGCTGAGATATGCATTATCTGCGATAATCTTGGTGAGACTTCTGTCCGAAGTGTGCAGAATCATCGAGATCGCTCGTTTCGAGCTATTTATTGCGAGAAACACGTTATCTGGTGTTTTCACCACTCCACAGTGCGTATGATATGCAGAACCGACGTTATCTTGGTTTTCGTGGGGTTTCAAGCTCAGATATGCATTTTCTGCGATAATCTTGGTGAGACTTCTGTCCGAAGTATGCTTAATCATCGAGATCGCTCGTTTCGAGCTATTCAATGTGAGAAACACGTTTCCTGGGGTTTTCACCACACCACAGTTCGTTGGATAGGCAGAACAGGTGATATCTTGGTATTCGAGGGGTTTCAAGCTGAGATATGCATTTTCTGCGATATACTTGGTGAGACTTCTGTCCGAAGTATGCTGAATCATCGAGATCGCTCTTTTCGAGATAGTTAATGCGAGAAAAACCATATCTGGTGTTTTCACCACTCCACAGTGCGTTTGATATGCAGAACCAGCGATATCTTAGCTTTCGTGGGGTTTCAAGCTGAGATATGCATTTTTTACGATAATCTTGGTGAGACTTCTGTCCGAAGTATGCAGAATCATCGAGATCGCTCTTTTCGAGCTATGTAATGCGAGAAACACGTTATCTGGTGTTTTCACCACTCCACCGTGCGTTTGATATGCAGAACCGGCGATATCTTGGTTTTCGTGGGGTTTCAAGCTGAGATATGCATTATCTGCGATAATCTTGGTGAGACTTCTGTCCGAAGTATGCTTAATCATCGAGATAGCTCGTTTAGAGCTATTTCATGCGCGAAACACGATATCTGGTGCTTTCACCACTCCACAGAGCGTATGATATGCAGAACCGGCGATATCTTGGTTTTCGTGGGTTTTCAAGCTGAGATATGCATTTTCTGCGATAATCTTGGTGAGACTTCTGTCCGAAGTATGCTGAAACATCGAGATCGCTCTTTTCGAGCTAGTTAATGCGAGAAAAACCTTATCCGGTGTTTTCACCACTCCACAGTGCGTTTGATATGCAGAACCAGCGATATCTTGGCTTTCGTGGGGTTTCAAGCTGAGATATGCATTTTTTACGGTAATCTTGGTGAGACTCCTGTCCGAAGTATGCTGAAACATCGAGATCGCTCTTTTCGAGCTAGTTAATGCGAGAAAAACCTTATCCGGTGTTTTCACCACTCCACAGTGCGTTTGATATGCAGAACCAGCGATATCTTGGCTTTCGTGGGGTTTCAAGCTGAGATATGCATTTTTTACGGTAATCTTGGTGAGACTCCTGTCCGAAGTATGCTGAAACATCGAGATCGCTCTTTTCGAGCTAGTTAATGCGAGAAAAACCTTATCCGGTGTTTTCACCACTCCACAGTGCGTTTGATATGCAGAACCGGCGATATCTTGGTTTTCGTGGGGTTTAAAGCTGAGATATGCATTTTCTGCGATAATCTTGGTGAGACTTCTGTACGAAGTATGCTGAATCATCGAGAACGCTCTTTTCGAGCTACTTAATATGAGAAACACGTTTTCTGGTGTTTTCACCATTCCACAGTGCGTTTGATATGCAGAACCGGCGACATCTTGGTTTTCGTAGGATTTCAAGCTGAGATATTCATTTTCTGCGATAATCTTGGCGAGACTTCTGTCCGAAGTATGCAGAATCATCTAGATCGCTCGTTTCGAGCTCTTCAATGCGAGAAACACGTTATCTGGTGTTTTCACCACTCCACAGTGCGTTTGATATGCAGAACCGGCGACATCTTGATTTTCGTGATGTATCCAGCTGAGATATGCATTTTCTGCGATAATCTTGGTGAGTCTTCTCTCAGAAGTTGCAGAATCATCTGGATCGCTCTTTTCGAGCTTTTTAATGCAAAAAAACATGTTTCCTGGTGTTTTCAACATTCCACAGTGCGTTTGATTAGCAGAACCGGCGATATCTTGGCTTTCGTCGGGTATCAAGCTGAGATATGCATTTACTACGATAATCTTGGTGAGACTTCTGTCAGAAGTATGCAGAATCATCGGGATCGCTCTTTTCGAGCTACTTAATGCGAGAAACACGTTTTCTGGAGTTTTCACCACTCCACAGTGCGTTTGATAAACAGTACCAGCGATATCTTGGTTTTCGTGGGGTTTAAAGCTGAGATATGCATTTTCTGCGATAATCTTGGTGAGACTTCTGTACGAAGTATGCTGAATCATCGAGAACGCTCTTTTCGAGCTACTTAATATGAGAAACACGTTTTCTGGTGTTTTCACCACTCCACAGTGCGTTTGATATGCCGAACCGGCGACATCTTGGTTTTCGTGGGGTTTCAAGCTGAGATATGCATTTTCTGCGATAATCTTGGTGAGACTTCTGTCCGAAGTATGCAGAATCATCTAGATCGCTCGTTTCGAGCTCTTTAATGCGAGAAACACGTTATCTGGTGTTTTCACCACTCTACAGTGCGTTTGATATGCAGAACCGGCGACATCTTGATTTTCGTGATGTATCCAGCTGAGATATGCATTTTCTGCGATAATCTTAGTGAGTCTTCTCTCAGAAGTATGCAGAATCATCTAGATCGCTCTTTTCGAGCTTTTTAATGCAAAAAAACATGTTTCCTGGTGTTTTCAACATTCCACAGTGCGTTTGATATGCAGAACCGGCGATATCTTGGCTTTCGTCGGGTATCAAGCAGAGATATGCATTTTCTGCGATAATCTTGGTGAGACTTCAGTCAGAAGTATGCAGAATCATATAGATCGCTCGATTCGAGCTCTTTAATGCGAGAAACACGTTATCTGGTGTTTTCACCACTCCACAGTGCGTTTGATATGCAGAACCGGCGACATCTTGATTTTCGTGAGGTTTCAAGCTGAGATATGCATTTTCTGCGGCAATCTTGGTGAGACTTCTGTCCGAAGTATGCAGAATCATCGAGATCGCTCTTTTCGAGCTATTTAATGCGGGAAACACGTTATCTGGTGTTTTGCACACTCCACAGTGCGTTTGATATGCAGAACCGGCGATATCTTGATTTTAGTCGGGTTTCAAGCTGAGATATGCATTTTCTGCGATAATCTTGGTGAGACTTCAGTCAGAAGTTTCCAGAATCATCTAGATCGCTCGTTTCGAGCTCTTTAATGCGAGAAACACGTTATCTGGTTGTTTTCACTACTCCACAGTGCGTTTGATATGCAGAACCGGCGACATCTTGATTTTCGTGAGGGTTCAAGCTGAGATATGCATTTTCGGCGATAATCTAGGTGTTTCATCATTGAGACCTATGCAGAATCATCGAGAACGCTCGTTGCGAGCTACTTAATGCGAGGAACACGTTTTCTGGTGTTTTCGCCACTCCACAGTACGTTTGATGTGCAGAACCGGCGACATCTTTGATTTCGTCGGGGTTCAAGCTGAGATATGCATTTTTTACGATAATTTTGGTGAGACTTCTGTCCGAAGTATGAAGAATCATCGAGATCGCTCTATTCGAGCTATTTAATGCGAGAAACACGTTTTCTGGGGTTTTTACCACTCCACAGTGCGTTTGATATGCTGAACACAGCGATATCTTGGTTTTCGCGGGGTTTCAAGCTCAGAAATGCATTTTTTACGATAATTTTGGTGAGACTTCTGTCCGAAGTATGCAGAATCATCGAGATCGCTCTTTTCGAGCTATTTAATGCGAGAAACACGTTATCTGGTGTTTTCACCACTCCACAGTGCGTTTGATATGCAGAACAGTAGATATCTGGGTTTTCGTGGGGTTTCAAGCTGAGATATGCATTTTCTGCAATAATCTTGTTGAGACTTCTGTACGAAGTATGCAGAAACATCGAGAGCGCTCTTTTCGAGCTATTTATTGCGAGAAACACGTTATCTGGTGTTTTCACCACTCCACAGTGCGTTTGATATGCAGAACCGGCGACATCTTTGATTTCGTCGGGGTTCAAGTTGAGATATGCATTTTCTACGATAATCTTGGTGAGACTTCTGTCAGAAGTATGCAGAATCATCGTGATCGGCCTTTTCGAGCTATTTAACGCGAGAAACACGTTCTCTGGTTCTTTTCACCACTCCACAGTGCGTTTGATATGCAGAACCGGCAACATCTTGATTTTCGTGAGGTTTCGAGCTGAGATATGCATTTTCTGCGATAATATTGGTGAGACATCAGTCAGAAGAATGCAGAATCATCTAGATCGCTCTTTTCGAGCTACTTAATGCACGAAACACGTTATCTGGTGTTTTCTCCACTCCACAGTACGTTTGACATGCAGAACCGGAGATATCTTGGTTTCGGTCGGGTTTCAAGCTGAGATATGCATTTTCTACGATAATCTTGGTGAGACTTCTGTCAGAAGTATGCACGATCTTCGAGAACGCTCTTTTCGAGCTACTTAATAAGAGAAACACGTTTTCTGGTGTTTTCACCACTCCACAGTACGTTTGACATGCAGAACCGGAGATATCTTGGTTTCGGTCGGGTTTCAAGCTGAGATATGCATTCTCTACGATAATCCTGGTGAAACTTCTGTCAGAATTATGCAGAATCTTCGAGAACGCTCTTTTCGAGCTACTTAATGCGCGAAACACGTTTTCTGGTGTTTTCACCACTCCACAGTTCTTTGGATATGCAGAACAGGATATATCTTGGTTTGCGTGGGGTTTCAAGCAGAGATATGCATTTTCTGCGATAATATTGGTGAGACTTCAGTCAGAAGTATGCAGAATCATCTAGATCGCTCTTTTCGAGCTACTTAATGCACGAAACACGTTTTCTGGTGTTTTCACCACTCCACAGTACGTTTGACATGCAGAACCGGAGATATCTTGGTTTGCGTGGGGTTTCAAGCAGAGATATGCAGTTTCTGCGATAATCTTGGTGAGACTTCTGTTAGAAGTATGCAGAATCATCGAGATCGCACTTTTCGAGCTATTTAATGCGAGAAACACGTTATCTGGTGTTTTCACCACTCCACAGTGCGTTTGATATGCAGAACCGGCGATAGCTTGGTTTTCGTGGTGTTTCAAGCTGAGATATGCATTTTCTACGATAATCGTGGTGAGACTTCTGTTAGAAGTATGCAGAATCATCGAGATCGCACTTTTCGAGCTATTTAATGCGAGAAACACGTTATCTGGTGTTTTCACCACTCCACAGTGCGTTTGATATGCAGAACAGGCGATATCTTGGTTTGCGTGGGGTTTCAAGCAGAGATATGCATTTTCTGCGATAATCTTGGTGAGACTTCTGTTTGAAGTATGCAGAATCATCGAGATCGCACTTTTCGAGCTATTTAATGCGAGAAACACGTTATCCGGTGTTTTCACCACTCCACAGTGCGTTTGAAATGCAGAACCAGCGATATCTTGACTATCGTGGGGTTTCAAGCTGAGATATGCATTTTTACGATAATCTTGTTGAGACTTCTGTCCGAAGTATGCAGAATCATCGAGATCGCACTTTTCGAGCTATTTAATGCGAGAAACACGTTATCTGGTGTTTTCACCACTCCACAGTGCGTTTGATATGCAGAACCGGCGATAGCTTGGTTTTTGTGGGGTTTCAAGCTGAGATATGCATTTTCTACGATAATCGTGGTGAGACTTCTGTCCGAAGTATGAAGAATTATCGAGATCGCTCTATTCGAGCTAGTTAATGCGAGAAACACGTTTTCTGGGGTTTGCGCCACTCCACAGTTCGTTTGATATGCAGAACAGGCGATATTTTGGTTTTCGTCGGGTTTCATGCTGAGATACGCATTTTGTACGATAAGCTTGGTGAGACATCTGTCCGAAGTATGCAGAAACATCGAGAGCGCTCTTTTCGAGCTATTTAATGCGAGAAACACGTTTTCTGGGGTTTTCACCACTCCACAGTTGGTTTGATATGCAGAACCGGCGATATTTTGGTTTTCGTCGGGTTTCATGCTGAGATACGCATTTTGTACGATAAGCTTGGTGAGACATCTGTCCGAAGTATGCAGAAACATCGAGAGCGCTCTTTTCGAGCTATTTAATGCGAGAAACACGTTTTCTGGGGTTTTCACCACTCCACAGTTCTTTGGATATGCAGAACAGGAGATATCTTGGTTTGCGTGGGGTTTCAAGCAGAGATATGCATTTTCTGCGATAATCTTGGTGAGACTTCTGTTTGAAGTATGCAGAATCATCGAGATCGCACTTTTCGAGCTATTTAATGCGAGAAACACGTTATCCGGTGTTTTCACCACTCCACAGTGCGTTTGAAATGCAGAACCAGCGATATCTTGACTATCGTGGGGTTTCAAGCTGAGATATGCATTTTTACGATAATCTTGTTGAGACTTCTGTCCGAAGTATGCAGAATCATCGAGATCGCACTTTTCGAGCTATTTAATGCGAGAAACACGTTATCTGGTGTTTTCACCACTCCACAGTTGGTTTAATATGCAGAACCGGCGATATCTTGGTTTTCGTGGGGTTTCAAGTTGAGATATGCATTTTCTGCGACAATCTTGGTGAGACTTCTGTCCGAAGTATGCTGAAACATCGGGATCGCTCTTTTCGAGCTAGTTAATGCGAGAAACACGTTATCTGGTGTCTTCACCACTCCACAGTGCGTTTGATATGCAGAGCAGTAGATATCTTGGTTTTCGCAGGGTTTCAAGCTGAGATATGCATTTTCTGCGATAATCTTGTTGAGACTTCTGTCCGAAGTATGCAGAATCATCGAGATCGCTCGTTTCGAGCTATTTAATGCGAGAAACACGTTATCTGGTGTTTTTACCACTCCACAGTGCGTTGGATATGCAGAACCGGAGATATTTTGGTTTTCGTCGGGTTTCAATCTGAGATATGCATTTTGTACGATAAGCTTGATGATACATCTGTCCGAAGTATGCAGAAACATCGAGAGCGCTCTTTTCGAGCTATTTAATGCGAGAAACACGTTTTCTGGGGTTTTCACCACTCCACAGTTCTTTGGATATGCAGAACAGGATATATCTTGGTTTGCGTGGGGTTTCAAGCAGAGATATGCATTTTCTGCGATAATCTTGGTGAGACTTCTGTTAGAAGTATGCAGAATCATCGAGATCGCACTTTTCGAGCTATTTAATGCGAGAAACACGTTTTCCGGTGTTTTCACCACTCCACAGTGCGTTTGAAATGCAGAACCACCGATATCTTGACTATCGTGGGGTTTCAAGCTGAGATATGCATTTTTTGCGATAATCTTGGTGAGACTTCTGTCCGAAGTATGCAGAATCATCGAGATCGCTCGTTTCGAGCTACTTAATGCGAGAAACACGTTATCTGGTGTTTTCACCACTCCACAGTGCGTTTGATATGCAGAACCGGCGACATCTTTGATTTCGTCGGGGTTCAAGCTGAGATATGCATTTTTTACGATAATTTTGGTGAGACTTCTGTCCGAAGTATGAAGAATCATCGAGATCGCTCTATTCGAGCTATTTAATGCGAGAAACACGTTTTCTGGGGTTTTTACCACTCCACAGTGCGTTTGATATGCTGAACACAGCGATATCGTGGTTTTCGCGGGGTTTCAAGCTCAGAAATGCATTTTTTACGATAATTTTGGTGAGACTTCTGTCCGAAGTATGCAGAATCATCGAGATCGCTCTTTTCGAGCTATTTAATGCGAGAAACACGTTATCTGGTGTTTTCACCACTCCACAGTGCGTTTGATATGCAGAACAGTAGATATCTGGGTTTTCGTGGGGTTTCAAGCTGAGATATGCATTTTCTGCGATAATCTTGTTGAGACTTCTGTCCGAAGTATGCAGAAACATCGAGAGCGCTCTTTTCGAGCTATTTATTGCGAGAAACATGTTTTCTGGGGTTTTCACCACTCCACAGTTCTTTGGATATGCAGAACAGGAGATATCTTGGTTTGCGTGGGGTTTCAAGCAGAGATATGCATTTTCTGCGATAATCTTGGTGAGACTTCTGTTTGAAGTATGCAGAATCATCGAGATCGCACTTTTCGAGCTATTTAATGCGAGAAACACGTTATCCGGTGTTTTCACCACTCCACAGTGCGTTTGAAATGCAGAACCTGCGATATCTTGACTATCGTGGGGTTTCAAGCTGAGATATGCATTTTTACGATAATCTTGTTGAGACTTCTGTCCGAAGTATGCAGAATCATCGAGATCGCACTTTTCGAGCTATTTAATGCGAGAAACACGTTATCTGGTGTTTTGACCACTCCACAGTTGGTTTAATATGCAGAACCGGCGATATCTTGGTTTTCGTGGGGTTTCAAGTTGAGATATGCATTTTCTGCGACAATCTTGGTGAGACTTCTGTCCGAAGTATGCTGAAACATCGGGATCGCTCTTTTCGAGCTAGTTAATGCGAGAAACACGTTATCTGGTGTCTTCACCACTCCACAGTGCGTTTGATATGCAGAGCAGTAGATATCTTGGTTTTCGCAGGGTTTCAAGCTGAGATATGCATTTTCTGCGATAATCTTGTTGAGACTTCTGTCCGAAGTATGCAGAATCATCGAGATCGCTCGTTTCGAGCTATTTAATGCGAGAAACACGTTATCTGGTGTTTTCACCACTCCACAGTGCGTTGGATATGCAGAACCGGAGATATTTTGGTTTTCGTCGGGTTTCAATCTGAGATATGCATTTTGTACGATAAGCTTGATGATACATCTGTCCGAAGTATGCAGAAACATCGAGAGCGCTCTTTTCGAGCTATTTAATGCGAGAAACACGTTTTCTGGGGTTTTCACCACTCCACAGTTCTTTGGATATGCTGAGCAGGATATATCTTGGTTTGCGTGGGGTTTCAAGCTGAGATATGCATTTTTTGCGATAATCTTGGTGAGACTTCTGTCCGAAGTATGCAGAATCATCGAGATCGCTCGTTTCGAGCTACTTAATGCGAGAAACACGTTATCTGGTGTTTTCACCACTCCACAGTGCGTTTGATATGCAGAACCGGCGACATCTTTGATTTCGTCGGGGTTCAAGCTGAGATATGCATTTTTTACGATAATTTTGGTGAGACTTCTGTCCGAAGTATGAAGAATCATCGAGATCGCTCTATTCGAGCTATTTAATGCGAGAAACACGTTTTCTGGGGTTTTTACCACTCCACAGTGCGTTTGATATGCTGAACACAGCGATATCTTGGTTTTCGCGGGGTTTCAAGCTCAGAAATGCATTTTTTACGATAATTTTGGTGAGACTTCTGTCCGAAGTATGCAGAATCATCGTGATCGGCCTTTTCGAGCTATTTAACGCGAGAAACACGTTCTCTGGTTCTTTTCACCACTCCACAGTACGTTTGATATGCAGAACCGGCAACATCTTGATTTTCGTGAGGTTTCGAGCTGAGATATGCATTTTCTGCGATAATATTGGTGAGACATCAGTCAGAAGAATGCAGAATCATCTAGATCGCTCTTTTCGAGCTACTTAATGCACGAAACACGTTATCTGGTGTTTTCTCCACTCCACAGTACGTTTGACATGCAGAACCGGAGATATCTTGGTTTCGGTCGGGTTTCAAGCTGAGATATGCATTTTCTACGATAATCTTGGTGAGACTTCTGTCAGAAGTATGCACGATCTTCGAGAACGCTCTTTTCGAGCTACTTAATGCGCGAAACACGTTTTCTGGTGTTTTCACCACTCCACAGTTCTTTGGATATGCAGAACAGGATATATCTTGGTTTGCGTGGGGTTTCAAGCAGAGATATGCATTTTCTGCGATAATATTGGTGAGACTTCAGTCAGAAGTATGCAGAATCATCTAGATCGCTCTTTTCGAGCTACTTAATGCACGAAACACGTTTTCTGGTGTTTTCACCACTCCACAGTACGTTTGACATGCAGAACCGGAGATATCTTGGTTTCGGTCGGGTTTTAAGCTGAGATATGCATTTTCTGCGATAATATTGGTGAGACTTCAGTCAGAAGTATGCAGAATCATCTAGATCGCTCTTTTCGAGCTACTTAATGCACGAAACACGTTTTCTGGTGTTTTCACCACTCCACAGTACGTTTGACATGCAGAACCGGAGATATCTTGGTTTCGGTCGGGTTTTAAGCTGAGATATGCATTTTCTACGATAATCCTGGTGGACTTCTGTCAGAAGTATGCAGAATCTTCGTGAACGCTCTTTTCGAGCTACTTAATGCGCAAAACACGTTTTCTGGTGTTTTCACCACTCCACAGTTCTTTGGATATGCAGAACAGGATATATCTTGGTTTGCGTGGGGTTTCAAGCAGAGATATGCAGTTTCTGCGATAATCTTGGTGAGACTTCTGTTAGAAGTATGCAGAATCATCGAGATCGCACTTTTCGAGCTATTTAATGCGAGAAACACGTTATCTGGTGTTTTCACCACTCCACAGTGCGTTTGATATGCAGAACCGGCGATATCTTGGTTTTCGTGGGGTTTCAAGCTGAGATATGCATTTTCTACGATAATCGTGGTGAGACTTCTGTCCGAAGTATGAAGAATTATCGAGATCGCTCTATTCGAGCTATTTAATGCGAGAAACACGTTTTCTGGGGTTTGCGCCACTCCACAGTTCGTTGGATATGCAGAACACAGCTATATCTTGGTTTTCGTGGGGTTTCAAGCTGAGATATGCATTTTTTAGGATAATTTTGGTGAGACTTCTGTCCGAAGTATGCAGAATCATCGAGATCGCTCGTTTCGAGCTATTTAATGCGAGAAACACGTTATCTGGTGTTTTCACGACTCCACAGTGCGTTTGATATGCAGAACTGGCGATATCTTGGTTTTCGTGGGGTTTCAAGCTGAGATATGCATTCTCTGCGATAATCTTGGTGAGACTTCTGTTAGCAGTATGCAGAATCATCGAGATGGCACGTCTCGAGCAATTTAATGCGAGAAACACGTTATCTGGTGTTTTCACCACTCCACAGTTGGTTTGATATGCAGAACCGGCGATATTTTGGTTTTCGTCGGGTTTCATGCTGAGATACGCATTTTGTACGATAAGCTTGGTGAGACATCTGTCCGAAGTATGCAGAAACATCGAGAGCGCTCTTTTCGAGCTATTTAATGCGAGAAACACGTTTTCTGGGGTTTTCACCACTCCACAGTTCTTTGGATATGCAGAACAGGAGATATCTTGGTTTGCGTGGGGTTTCAAGCAGAGATATGCATTTTCTGCGATAATCTTGGTGAGACTTCTGTTTGAAGTATGCAGAATCATCGAGATCGCACTTTTCGAGCTATTTAATGCGAGAAACACGTTATCCGGTGTTTTCACCACTCCACAGTGCGTTTGAAATGCAGAACCAGCGATATCTTGACTATCGTGGGGTTTCAAGCTGAGATATGCATTTTTACGATAATCTTGTTGAGACTTCTGTCCGAAGTATGCAGAATCATCGAGATCGCACTTTTCGAGCTATTTAATGCGAGAAACACGTTATCTGGTGTTTTCACCACTCCACAGTTGGTTTAATATGCAGAACCGGCGATATCTTGGTTTTCGTGGGGTTTCAAGTTGAGATATGCATTTTCTGCGACAATCTTGGTGAGACTTCTGTCCGAAGTATGCTGAAACATCGGGATCGCTCTTTTCGAGCTAGTTAATGCGAGAAACACGTTATCTGGTGTCTTCACCACTCCACAGTGCGTTTGATATGCAGAGCAGTAGATATCTTGGTTTTCGCAGGGTTTCAAGCTGAGATATGCATTTTTTACGATAATTTTGGTGAGACTTCTGTCCGAAGTATGAAGAATCATCGAGATCGCTCTATTCGAGCTATTTAATGCGAGAAACACGTTTTCTGGGGTTTTTACCACTCCACAGTGCGTTTGATATGCTGAACACAGCGATATCGTGGTTTTCGCGGGGTTTCAAGCTCAGAAATGCATTTTTTACGATAATTTTGGTGAGACTTCTGTCCGAAGTATGCAGAATCATCGAGATCGCTCTTTTCGAGCTATTTAATGCGAGAAACACGTTATCTGGTGTTTTCACCACTCCACAGTGCGTTTGATATGCAGAACAGTAGATATCTGGGTTTTCGTGGGGTTTCAAGCTGAGATATGCATTTTCTGCGATAATCTTGTTGAGACTTCTGTCCGAAGTATGCAGAAACATCGAGAGCGCTCTTTTCGAGCTATTTATTGCGAGAAACATGTTTTCTGGGGTTTTCACCACTCCACAGTTCTTTGGATATGCAGAACAGGAGATATCTTGGTTTGCGTGGGGTTTCAAGCAGAGATATGCATTTTCTGCGATAATCTTGGTGAGACTTCTGTTTGAAGTATGCAGAATCATCGAGATCGCACTTTTCGAGCTATTTAATGCGAGAAACACGTTATCCGGTGTTTTCACCACTCCACAGTGCGTTTGAAATGCAGAACCTGCGATATCTTGACTATCGTGGGGTTTCAAGCTGAGATATGCATTTTTACGATAATCTTGTTGAGACTTCTGTCCGAAGTATGCAGAATCATCGAGATCGCACTTTTCGAGCTATTTAATGCGAGAAACACGTTATCTGGTGTTTTGACCACTCCACAGTTGGTTTAATATGCAGAACCGGCGATATCTTGGTTTTCGTGGGGTTTCAAGTTGAGATATGCATTTTCTGCGACAATCTTGGTGAGACTTCTGTCCGAAGTATGCTGAAACATCGGGATCGCTCTTTTCGAGCTAGTTAATGCGAGAAACACGTTATCTGGTGTCTTCACCACTCCACAGTGCGTTTGATATGCAGAGCAGTAGATATCTTGGTTTTCGCAGGGTTTCAAGCTGAGATATGCATTTTCTGCGATAATCTTGTTGAGACTTCTGTCCGAAGTATGCAGAATCATCGAGATCGCTCGTTTCGAGCTATTTAATGCGAGAAACACGTTATCTGGTGTTTTCACCACTCCACAGTGCGTTGGATATGCAGAACCGGAGATATTTTGGTTTTCGTCGGGTTTCAATCTGAGATATGCATTTTGTACGATAAGCTTGATGATACATCTGTCCGAAGTATGCAGAAACATCGAGAGCGCTCTTTTCGAGCTATTTAATGCGAGAAACACGTTTTCTGGGGTTTTCACCACTCCACAGTTCTTTGGATATGCAGAGCAGGATATATCTTGGTTTGCGTGGGGTTTCAAGCTGAGATATGCATTTTTTGCGATAATCTTGGTGAGACTTCTGTCCGAAGTATGCAGAATCATCGAGATCGCTCGTTTCGAGCTACTTAATGCGAGAAACACGTTATCTGGTGTTTTCACCACTCCACAGTGCGTTTGATATGCAGAACCGGCGACATCTTTGATTTCGTCGGGGTTCAAGCTGAGATATGCATTTTTTACGATAATTTTGGTGAGACTTCTGTCCGAAGTATGAAGAATCATCGAGATCGCTCTATTCGAGCTATTTAATGCGAGAAACACGTTTTCTGGGGTTTTTACCACTCCACAGTGCGTTTGATATGCTGAACACAGCGATATCTTGGTTTTCGCGGGGTTTCAAGCTCAGAAATGCATTTTTTACGATAATTTTGGTGAGACTTCTGTCCGAAGTATGCAGAATCATCGTGATCGGCCTTTTCGAGCTATTTAACGCGAGAAACACGTTCTCTGGTTCTTTTCACCACTCCACAGTACGTTTGATATGCAGAACCGGCAACATCTTGATTTTCGTGAGGTTTCGAGCTGAGATATGCATTTTCTGCGATAATATTGGTGAGACATCAGTCAGAAGAATGCAGAATCATCTAGATCGCTCTTTTCGAGCTACTTAATGCACGAAACACGTTATCTGGTGTTTTCTCCACTCCACAGTACGTTTGACATGCAGAACCGGAGATATCTTGGTTTCGGTCGGGTTTCAAGCTGAGATATGCATTTTCTACGATAATCTTGGTGAGACTTCTGTCAGAAGTATGCACGATCTTCGAGAACGCTCTTTTCGAGCTACTTAATGCGCGAAACACGTTTTCTGGTGTTTTCACCACTCCACAGTTCTTTGGATATGCAGAACAGGATATATCTTGGTTTGCGTGGGGTTTCAAGCAGAGATATGCATTTTCTGCGATAATATTGGTGAGACTTCAGTCAGAAGTATGCAGAATCATCTAGATCGCTCTTTTCGAGCTACTTAATGCACGAAACACGTTTTCTGGTGTTTTCACCACTCCACAGTACGTTTGACATGCAGAACCGGAGATATCTTGGTTTCGGTCGGGTTTTAAGCTGAGATATGCATTTTCTGCGATAATATTGGTGAGACTTCAGTCAGAAGTATGCAGAATCATCTAGATCGCTCTTTTCGAGCTACTTAATGCACGAAACACGTTTTCTGGTGTTTTCACCACTCCACAGTACGTTTGACATGCAGAACCGGAGATATCTTGGTTTCGGTCGGGTTTTAAGCTGAGATATGCATTTTCTACGATAATCCTGGTGGACTTCTGTCAGAAGTATGCAGAATCTTCGTGAACGCTCTTTTCGAGCTACTTAATGCGCAAAACACGTTTTCTGGTGTTTTCACCACTCCACAGTTCTTTGGATATGCAGAACTGGCGATATCTTGGTTTTCGTGGGGTTTCAAGCTGAGATATGCATTCTCTGCGATAATCTTGGTGAGACTTCTGTTAGCAGTATGCAGAATCATCGAGATGGCACGTCTCGAGCAATTTAATGCGAGAAACACGTTATCTGGTGTTTTCACCACTCCACAGTTGGTTTGATATGCAGAACCGGCGATATTTTGGTTTTCGTCGGGTTTCATGCTGAGATACGCATTTTGTACGATAAGCTTGGTGAGACATCTGTCCGAAGTATGCAGAAACATCGAGAGCGCTCTTTTCGAGCTATTTAATGCGAGAAACACGTTTTCTGGGGTTTTCACCACTCCACAGTTCTTTGGATATGCAGAACAGGAGATATCTTGGTTTGCGTGGGGTTTCAAGCAGAGATATGCATTTTCTGCGATAATCTTGGTGAGACTTCTGTTTGAAGTATGCAGAATCATCGAGATCGCACTTTTCGAGCTATTTAATGCGAGAAACACGTTATCCGGTGTTTTCACCACTCCACAGTGCGTTTGAAATGCAGAACCAGCGATATCTTGACTATCGTGGGGTTTCAAGCTGAGATATGCATTTTTACGATAATCTTGTTGAGACTTCTGTCCGAAGTATGCAGAATCATCGAGATCGCACTTTTCGAGCTATTTAATGCGAGAAACACGTTATCTGGTGTTTTCACCACTCCACAGTTGGTTTAATATGCAGAACCGGCGATATCTTGGTTTTCGTGGGGTTTCAAGTTGAGATATGCATTTTCTGCGACAATCTTGGTGAGACTTCTGTCCGAAGTATGCTGAAACATCGGGATCGCTCTTTTCGAGCTAGTTAATGCGAGAAACACGTTATCTGGTGTCTTCACCACTCCACAGTGCGTTTGATATGCAGAGCAGTAGATATCTTGGTTTTCGCAGGGTTTCAAGCTGAGATATGCATTTTCTGCGATAATCTTGTTGAGACTTCTGTCCGAAGTATGCAGAATCATCGAGATCGCTCGTTTCGAGCTATTTAATGCGAGAAACACGTTATCTGGTGTTTTCACCACTCCACAGTGCGTTGGATATGCAGAACCGGAGATATTTTGGTTTTCGTCGGGTTTCAATCTGAGATATGCATTTTGTACGATAAGCTTGATGATACATCTGTCCGAAGTATGCAGAAACATCGAGAGCGCTCTTTTCGAGCTATTTAATGCGAGAAACACGTTTTCTGGGGTTTTCACCACTCCACAGTTCTTTGGATATGCAGAACAGGATATATCTTGGTTTGCGTGGGGTTTCAAGCAGAGATATGCATTTTCTGCGATAATCTTGGTGAGACTTCTGTTAGAAGTATGCAGAATCATCGAGATCGCACTTTTCGAGCTATTTAATGCGAGAAACACGTTATCTGGTGTTTTCACCACTCCACAGTGCGTTTGATATGCAGAACCGGCGATATCTTGGTTTTCGTGGGGTTTCAAGCTGAGATATGCATTTTCTACGATAATCGTGGTGAGACTTCTGTCCGAAGTATGAAGAATTATCGAGATCGCTCTATTCGAGCTATTTAATGCGAGAAACTCGTTTTCTGGGGTTTGCGCCACTCCACAGTTCGTTGGATATGCAGAACAGTAGATATCTGGGTTTTCGTGGGGTTTCAAGCTGAGATATGCATTTTCTGCGATAATCTTGGTGAGACTTCTGTCCGAAGTATGCAGGATCAACGAGATCGCCCTTTTCGAGCTATTTAATGCAAGAAACACGTTATCTGGTGTTTTCACCACTCCACAGTACGTTTGATATGCAGTACCAGCGACATCTTGGTTTTCGTGGGGTTTCAAGCTGAGATATGCATTTTCTGCGATAATCTTGGTGAGACATCTGTCCGAAGTATGCAGAATCATCGTGATCGCTCCTTTCGAGCTATTTAATGTAAGAAACATGTTATCTGGTGTTTTCCCCACTCCACAGTGCGTTTGATATGCAGTACCAGCGATATCTTGGTTTTCGTGGGTTTTCAAGCTGAGATATGCATTTTTTACGATAATCTTGGTGAGACTTCTGTCCGAAGTATGCTTAATCATCGAGATCGCTCGTTTCGAACTATTTAATGCGAGACACACGTTATCTGGTGTTTTCACCACTCCACAGTGCGTATGGTATGCAGAATCGGCGATATCTTGGTTTTCGTGGGGTTTCAAGCTGTGATATGCATTTTTTACGATAATCTTGGTGAGACTTCTGTCCGGAGTAGGCTTAATCATGGAGATCGCTCGTTTCGAGCTATTTAATGCGAGAAACACGTTATCTGGTGTTTTCACCACTCCACAGTGCGTTTGATATGCAGAACAGTAGATATCTTGGTTTTCGTGGGGTTTCAAGCTGAGATATGCATTTTCTGCGATAATCTTGTTGAGACTTCTGTCCGAAGTATGCAGAATCATCGAGATCGCTCGTTTGGAGCTATTTAATGCGAGAAACACGTTATCCGGAGTTTTCACCACTCCACAGTGCGTTTGATATACAGAACCAGCGATATCTTGGCTTTCATGGGGTTTCAAGCTGAGATATGCATTTTTTACGATAATCTTGTTGAGACTTCCGTCCGAAGTATGCAGAATCATCGAGATCGCACTTTTCGGGCTATTTAATGCGAGAAACACGTTATCTGGTGTTTTCACCACTCCACAGTTGGTTTGATATGCAGAACCGGCAACATCTTGATTTTCGTGAGGTTTCGAGCTGAGATATGCATTTTCTGCGATAATATTGGTGAGACATCAGTCAGAAGAATGCAGAATCATCTAGATCGCTCTTTTCGAGCTACTTAATGCACGAAACACGTTATCTGGTGTTTTCTCCACTCCACAGTACGTTTGACATGCAGAACCGGAGATATCTTGGTTTCGGTCGGGTTTCAAGCTGAGATATGCATTTTCTACGATAATCTTGGTGAGACTTCTGTCAGAAGTATGCAGGATCTTCGAGATCGCTCTTAACGAGCTATTTAATGCGAGAAACACGTTCTCTGGTTGTTTTCACCACTCCACAGTGCGTTTGATATGCAGAACCGGCGACATCTTTGATTTCGTCGGGGTTCAAGTTGAGATATGCATTTTCTACGATAATCTTGGTGGGTCTTTTGTCAGAAGTATGCAGAATCATCTAGATCGCTCTTTTCGAGCTACTTAATGCACGAAACACGTTTTCTTGTGTTTTCACCACTCCACAGTACGTTTGATATGCAGAACCGGCGATATCTTGGTTTTCGTGGGGTTTCAAGCTGAGATATGCATTTTCTACGATAATCTTGGTGAGACTTCTGTCAGAAGTATGCACGATCTTCGAGAACGCTCTTTTCGAGCTACTTAATAAGAGAAACACGTTTTCTGGTGTTTTCACCACTCCACAGTACGTTTGACATGCAGAACCGGAGATATCTTGGTTTCGGTCGGGTTTCAAGCCGAGATATGCATTTTCTACGATAATCCTGCTGAAACTTCTGTCAGAATTATGCAGAATCTTCGAGAACGCTCTTTTCGAGCTACTTAATGCGCGAAACACGTTTTCTGGTGTTTTCACCACTCCACAGTTCTTTGGATATGCAGAACAGGATATATCTTGGTTTGCGTGGGGTTTCAAGCAGCGATATGCAGTTTCTGCGATAATCTTGGTGAGACTTCTGTTAGAAGTATGCAGAATCATCGAGATCGCACTTTTCGAGCTATTTAATGCGAGAAACACGTTATCTGGTGTTTTCACCACTCCACAGTGCGTTTGATATGCAGAACCGGCGATATCTTGGTTTTCGTGGGGTTTCAAGCTGAGATATGCATTTTCTACGATAATCGTGGTGAGACTTCTGTCCGACGTATGAAGAATTATCAAGATCGCTCTATTCGAGCTATTTAATGCGAGAAACACGTTTTCTGGGGTTTGCGCCACTCCACAGTTCGTTGGATATGCAGAACACAGCTATATCTTGGTTTTCGTGGGGTTTCAAGCTGAGATATGCATTTTTTACGATAATTTTGGTGAGACTTCTGTCCGAAGTATGCAGAATCATCGAGATCGCTCGTTTCGAGCTATTTAATGCGAGAAACACGTTATCTGGTGTTTTCACCACTCCACAGTGCGTTTGATATGCAGAACAGGCGATATCTTGGTTTTCGTGGGGTTTCAAGCTGAGATATGCATTCTCTGCGATAATCTTGGTGAGACTTCTGTTAGCAGTATGCAGAATCATCGAGATGGCACGTCTCGAGCTATTTAATGCGAGAAACACGTTATCTGGTGTTTTCACCACTCCACAGTTGGTTTGATATGCAGAACCGGCGATATTTTGGTTTTCGTCGGGTTTCATGCTGAGATACGCATTTTGTACGATAAGCTTGGTGAGACATCTGTCCGAAGTATGCAGAAACATCGAGAGCGCTCTTTTCGAGCTATTTAATGCGAGAAACACGTTTTCTGGGGTTTTCACCACTCCACAGTTCTTTGGATATGCAGAACAGGAGATATCTTGGTTTGCGTGGGGTTTCAAGCAGAGATATGCATTTTCTGCGATAATCTTGGTGAGACTTCTGTTTGAAGTATGCAGCATCATCGAGATCGCACTTTTCGAGCTATTTAATGCGAGAAACACGTTATCCGGTGTTTTCACCACTCCACAGTGCGTTTGAAATGCAGAACCAGCGATATCTTGACTATCGTGGGGTTTCAAGCTGAGATATGCATTTTTACGATAATCTTGTTGAGACTTCTGTCCGAAGTATGCAGAATCATCGAGATCGCACTTTTCGAGCTATTTAATGCGAGAAACACGTTATCTGGTGTTTTCACCACTCCACAGTTGGTTTAATATGCAGAACCGGCGATATCTTGGTTTTCGTGGGGTTTCAAGTTGAGATATGCATTTTCTGCGACAATCTTGGTGAGACTTCTGTCCGAAGTATGCTGAAACATCGGGATCGCTCTTTTCGAGCTAGTTAATGCGAGAAACACGTTATCTGGTGTCTTCACCACTCCACAGTGCGTTTGATATGCAGAGCAGTAGATATCTTGGTTTTCGCAGGGTTTCAAGCTGAGATATGCATTTTCTGCGATAATCTTGTTGAGACTTCTGTCCGAAGTATGCAGAATCATCGAGATCGCTCGTTTCGAGCTATTTAATGCGAGAAACACGTTATCTGGTGTTTTCACCACTCCACAGTGCGTTGGATATGCAGAACCGGAGATATTTTGGTTTTCGTCGGGTTTCAATCTGAGATATGCATTTTGTACGATAAGCTTGATGATACATCTGTCCGAAGTATGCAGAAACATCGAGAGCGCTCTTTTCGAGCTATTTAATGCGAGAAACACGTTTTCTGGGGTTTTCACCACTCCACAGTTCTTTGGATATGCAGAACAGGATATATCTTGGTTTGCGTGGGGTTTCAAGCAGAGATATGCATTTTCTGCGATAATCTTGGTGAGACTTCTGTTAGAAGTATGCAGAATCATCGAGATCGCACTTTTCGAGCTATTTAATGCGAGAAACACGTTATCTGGTGTTTTCACCACTCCACAGTGCGTTTGATATGCAGAACCGGCGATATCTTGGTTTTCGTGGGGTTTCAAGCTGAGATATGCATTTTCTACGATAATCGTGGTGAGACTTCTGTCCGAAGTATGAAGAATTATCGAGATCGCTCTATTCGAGCTATTTAATGCGAGAAACACGTTTTCTGGGGTTTGCGCCACTCCACAGTTCGTTGGATATGCAGAACAGTAGATATCTGGGTTTTCGTGGGGTTTCAAGCTGAGATATGCATTTTCTGCGATAATCTTGGTGAGACTTCTGTCCGAAGTATGCAGAATCAACGAGATCGCTCTTTTCGAGCTATTTAATGCAAGAAACACGTTATCTGGTGTTTTCACCACTCCACAGTACGTTTCATATGCAGTACCAGCGACATCTTGGTTTTCGTGGGGTTTCAAGCTGAGATATGCATTTTCTGCGATAATCTTGGTGAGACATCTGTCCGAAGTATGCAGAATCATCGTGATCGCTCCTTTCGAGCTATTTAATGTAAGAAACACGTTATCTGGTGTTTTCCCCACTCCACAGTGCGTTTGATATGCAGTACCAGCGATATCTTGGTTTTCGTGGGTTTTCAAGCTGAGATATGCATTTTTTACGATAATCTTGGTGAGACTTCTGTCCGAAGTATGCTTAATCATCGAGATCGCTCGTTTCGAACTATTTAATGCGAGAAACACGTTATCTGGTGTTTTCACCACTCCACAGTGCGTATGGTATGCAGAATCGCAGATATCTTGGTTTTCGTGGGGTTTCAAGCTGTGATATGCATTTTTTACGATAATCTTGGTGAGACTTCTGTCCGGAGTATGCTTAATCATCGAGATCGCTCGTTTCGAGCTATTTAATGCGAGAAACACGTTATCTGGTGTTTTCACCACTCCACAGTTGGTTTGATATGCAGAACCGGCGATATCTTGGTTTTCGTGGGTTTTCAAGTTGAGATATGCATTTTCTGCGATAATCTTGGTGAGACATCTGTCCGAAGTATGCAGAAACATCGAGAGCGCTCTTTTCGAGCTATTTAATGCGAGAAACACGTTATCTGGTGTTTTCACCACTCCACAGTGCGTTTGATATGCAGAACAGTAGATATCTTGGTTTTCGTGGGGTTTCAAGCTGAGATATGCATTTTCTACGATAATCTTGGTTAGACTTCTGTCAGAAGTATGCAGGATCCTCAAGAACGCTCTTATCGAGCTACTTAATATGAGAAACACGTTTTCTGGTGTTTTCACCACTCCACAGTGCGTTGGATATGCAGAACCGGAGATATTTTGGTTTTCGTCGGGTTTCAAGCTGAGATATGCATTTTCTGCGATAATCTTGGTGAGACTTCAGTCAGAAGTATGCAGAATCATCTAGATCGCTCTTTTCGAGCTATTCAATGCGAAAAAACAAGTTTTCTGGTGTTTTCAACATTCCACAGTGCGTTTTATATGCAGAACCGGCGGTATCTTCATTTTCGTGGTGTTTCCAGCTGAGATATGCATTTTCTGTGATAGTCTTGGTGAGTCTTCTGTCAGAAGTATGCAGAATCATCGAGATCCCTCTTTTCGAGCTATTTAATGCGAGAAACACGTTAACTGGTGTTTTCACCACTCCACAGTGCGTTTGATATGCAGAACCAGCGGCATCTTGGATTTCGTCGGGGTTCAAGCTGAGATATGCATTTTCTACGACAATCTTGGTGAGACTTCTGTCAGAAGTATGCAGAATCTTCGAAATCGCTCTTTTCGAGCTAGTTAATGCGAGAAACACGTTATCTGGCGTTTTCACCTCTCCACAGTGCGTTTGATATGCAGAACCGGCGACATCTTGGCTTTCGTCGGGTATCAAGCTGAGATATGCATTTCCTACGATAAGCTTGGTGAGACTTCTGTCAGATGTATGCAGAATCATCGGGATCTCTCTTTTCGAGCTATTTAATGCGAGAAACACGTTCTCTGGTTGTTTTTTACCACTCCACAGTGCGTTTGATATGCAGAACCGGCGACATCTTGATTTTCGTGAGGTTTCAAGCTGAAATATGCATTTTCTGCGATAATCTTGGTGAGACTTCAGTCAGAAGTATGCAGAATCATCTAGATCGCTCTTTTCGAGCTATTTAATGCGAAAAAACAAGTTTTCTGGTGTTTTCAACATTCCACAGTGCGTTTGATATGCCGAAGCGGCGATATCTTGATTTTCGTGGTTTTTCCAGCTGAGATATGCATTTTCAGCGATAATCTTGGTGAGTCTTCTGCCAGAAGTATGCAGAATCTTCGAGATCGCTCTTTTCGATCTAGTTAATGCGAGAAACACGTTATCTGGAGTTTTCACCACTCCACAGTGCGTTTGATATGCAGAACAGCGACCTCTTGGCTGTCGTAGGGTATCAAGCTGAGATATGCATTTTCTACGATAATCTTGGTGAGACTTCTGTCAGAAGTATGCAGAATCTTCGAGTTCGCTCTTTTCGAGCAACTTAATGCGAGAAACATGTTATCTGGTGTTTTCACCACACCACAGTATGTTTGATGTGCAGAACCGGCGACATCTTGGATTTCGTCGGGTTTCAAGCTGAGATATGCATTTTCTACGTCAATCTTGGTGAGAATTCTGTCAGAAGTATGCAGAATCATCGGGATCGCTGTTTTCGAGCTACTTAATGCGAGAAACACGTTTTCTAGTGTTTTCACCACACCTCAGTATGTTTGATGTGCCGAACCGGAGATAACTTGGTTTTCGTGAGGTTTCAAGCTGAGATATGCATTTTCTGCGATAATCTTGGTGAGACTTCATTCAGAAGTATGCAGAATCATCTAGATCGCTCTTGTCGAGCTACTTAATGCAAAAAAAAAAGTTTCCTTGTGTTTTCACCACTCCACAGTGCGTTTGATATGCAGAACCGGCGACATCTTGGGTTTCGTCGGGGTTCAAGCTGAGATATGCATTTTCTACGATAATCTTGGTGAGACTTCTGTTGGAAGTATGCAGAATCATCGGGGTCGCTCTTTTCGAGCTATTTAATGCGAGAAACACGTTATCTGGTTGTTTTCACCACTCCACAGTGCGTTTGATATGCAGAACCGGCGTCATCTTGATTTTCGTGAGGTTTCAAGGTGAGATATGCATTTTTTGCGATAATATTGGTGAGACATCAGTCAGAAGTATGCAGAATAATCTAGATCGCTCGTTTCGAGCTGCTTAATGCGAGAAACACGTTTTCTGGTGTTTTCACCACTCCACAGTGCGTTTGATATGCAGAACCGGCGACATCTTGGGTTTCGTCGGGGTTCAAGCTGAGATATGCATTTTCTACGATAACCTTGTGGAGACTTCTGTCAGAAGTATGCAGAATCATCGGGTTCGCTCTTTTCGAGCTATTTAATGCGATAAACACGTTATCCGGTGTCTTCACCACTCCACAGTGCGTTTGATATGCAGAACCGGCGACATCTTGGATTTCGTCGGGTTTCAAGCTGAGATATGCATTTTCTACGATAATCTTGGTGAGTCTTCTGTCAGAAGTATGCAGAATCATCTAGATCGCTCTTTTCGAGCTATTTAATGCGAAAAAACAAGTTTTCTGGTGTTTTCAACATTCCACAGTGCGTTTGATATGCAGAACCGGCGACATCTTGGGTTTCGTCGGGGTTCAAGCTGAGATATGCATTTTCAGCGATAATCATGGTGAGACTACTGTCAGAAGTATGCAGAATCTTCGAGATCGCTCTTTTCGAGCTACTTAATGCGAGAAACACGGTATCTGGTGTTTTCACCACTCCACAGTGCGTTTGATATGCTGAACCGGCGACATCTTGGCTTTCGTCGGGTATCAAGCTGAGACATGCATTTTCTACGATAATCTTGGTGAGACTTCTGTTAGAAGTATGCAGAATCATCGCGATCGCTCTTTTGGAGCAATTTAATGCGAGAAACACGTTATCTGGTTGTTTTCACCACTCCACAGTGCGTTTGATATGCAGAACCGGCGACATCTTGGATTTCGTCGGGTTTCAAGCTGAGATATGCATTTTCTATGTCAATCTTGGTGAGAATTCTGTCAGAAGTATGCAGAATCATCGGTATCGCTCTTTTCGAGCTATTTAATGCGAGATACACGTTATCTGGTGTTTTCACCACTCCTCAGTGCGTTTGATATGCAGAACCGGCGACATCTTGGATTTCGTCGGGTTTCAAGCTGAGACATGCATTTTCTACGATAATCTTGGTGAGACTTCTGTTAGAAGTATGCAGAATCATCGCGATCGCTCTTTTGGAGCAATTTAATGCGAGAAACACGTTATCTGGTTGTTTTCACCACTCCACAGTGCGTTTGATATGCAGAACCGGCGACATCTTGGATTTCGTCGGGTTTCAAGCTGAGATATGCATTTTCTATGTCAATCGTGGTGAGAATTCTGTCAGAAGTATGCAGAATCATCGGTATCGCTCTTTTCGAGCTATTTAATGCGAGATACACGTTATCTGGTGTTTTCACCACTCCTCAGTGCGTTTGATATGCAGAACCGGCGACATCTTGGATTTCGTCGGGTTTCAAGCTGAGACATGCATTTTCTACCATAATCTTGGTGAGACTTCTGTTAGAAGTATGCAGAATCATCGCGATCGCTCTTTTGGAGCAATTTAATGCGAGAAACACGTTATCTGGTTGTTTTCACCACTCCACAGTGCGTTTGATATGCAGAACCGGCGACATCTTGGATTTCGTCGGGTTTCAAGCTGAGATATGCATTTTCTATGTCAATCTTGGTGAGAATTCTGTCAGAAGTATGCAGAATCATCGGGATCGCTCTTTTCGAGCTACTTAATGCGAGAAACACGTTTTCTAGTGTTTTCACCACACCACAGTATGTTTGATGTGCCGAACCGGAGATAACTTGGTTTTCGTGAGGTTTCAAGCTGAGATATGCATTTTCTGCGATAATCTTGGTGAGACTTCATTCAGAAGTATGCAGAATCATCTAGATCGCTCTTGTCGAGCTACTTAATGCAAAAAAACAAGTTTCCTTGTGTTTTCAACATTCCACAGTGCGTTTGATATGCAGAACCGGCGATATCTTGATTTTCGTGGTGTTTCCAGCTGAGATATGCATTTTCTGCGATAATCTTGGTGAGTCTTCTGTCAGAAGTATGCAGAATCATCGAGATCCCTCTTTTCGAGCTATTTAATGCGAGAAACACGTTATCTGGTGTTTTCACCACTCCACAGTGCGTTTGATATGCAGAACCGGCGACATCTGGGATTTCGTCGGGGTTCAAGCTGAGATATGCATTTTCTACGATAATCTTGGTGAGACTTCTATCAGAAGTAAGCAGAATCATCGGGATCGCTTTTTTCGAGCTATCTAATGCGAGAAACACGTTATCTGGTGTTTTCACCACTCCACAGTTCTTTTGATATGCAGACCCGGCCACATCTTGGCTTTCGTCGGGTATCAAGCTGAGATATGCATTTTCTACGATAAGCTTGGTGAGACTTCTGTCAGACGTATGCAGAATCATCGGGATCTCTCTTTTCGAGCTATTTAATGCGAGAAACAGGTTCTCTGGTTGTTTTCACCACTCCACAGTGCGTTTGATATGCAGAACCGGCGGCATCTTGATTTTCGTGAGGTTTCAAGCTGAGATATGCATTTTCAGCGATAATCTTGGTGAGTCTTCTGTCAGAAGTATGCAGAATCTTCGAAATCGCTCTTTTCGAGCTAGTTAATGCGAGAAACACGTTATCTGGCGTTTTCACCTCTCCACAGTGCGTTTGATATGCAGAACCGGCGACATCTTGGCTTTCGTCGGGTATCAAGCTGAGATATGCATTTTCTACGATAAGCTTGGTGAGACTTCTGTCAGATGTATGTAGAATCATCGGGATCTCTCTTTTCGAGCTATTTAATGCGAGAAACACGTTCTCTGGTTGTTTTTTACCACTCCACAGTGCGTTTGATATGCAGAACCGGCGACATCTTGATTTTCGTGAGGTTTCAAGCTGAAATATGCATTTTCTGCGATAATCTTGGTGAGACTTCAGTCAGAAGTATGCAGAATCATCTAGATCGCTCTTTTCGAGCTATTTAATGCGAAAAAACAAGTTTTCTGGTGTTTTCAACATTCCACAGTGCGTTTGATATGCCGAAGCGGCGATATCTTGATTTTCGTGGTTTTTCCAGCTGAGATATGCATTTTCAGCGATAATCTTGGTGAGTCTTCTGCCAGAAGTATGCAGAATCTTCGAGATCGCTCTTTTCGATCTAGTTAATGCGAGAAACACGTTATCTGGAGTTTTCACCACTCCACAGTGCGTTTGATATGCAGAACAGCGACCTCTTGGCTGTCGTAGGGTATCAAGCTGAGATATGCATTTTCTACGATAATCTTGGTGAGACTTCTGTCAGAAGTATGCAGAATCTTCGAGTTCGCTCTTTTCGAGCAACTTAATGCGAGAAACATGTTATCTGGTGTTTTCATCACCCCACTTAGCGTTTGATATGCAGAACCGGCGATATCTTAATTTTCGTGGTGTTTCCAGCTGATATATGCATTTTCATCGATAATCTTGGTGAGTCTTTTGTCAGAAGTATGCAGAATCATCTAGATCGCTCTTTTCGAGCTATTTAATGCGAAAAAACAAGTTTGCTGGTGTTTTCAACATTCCACAGTGCGTTTGATATGCAGAACCGGCGATATCTTGATTTTCGAGGTGTTTCCAGGTGAGATATGCATTTTCTGCGATAATCTTGGTGAGTCTTCTTTCAGAAGAATGCAGAATCTTCGAGATCGCTCTTTTCGAGCTACTTAACGCGAGAACCACGTTATCTGGTGTTTTCACCACTCCACAGTGCGTTTGATATTCCGAACCGGCGATATCTTGATTTTCGTGGTGTTTCCAGGTGAGATATGCATCTTCAGCGATAATCTTGGTGAGTCTTCTGCCAGAAGTATGCAGAATCTTCGAGATCGCTCTTTTCGATCTAGTTAATGCGAGAAACACGTTATCTGGAGTTTTCACCACTCCACAGTGCGTTTGATATGCAGAACAGCGACCTCTTGGCTGTCGTTGGGTATCAAGCTCAGATATGCATTTTCTACGATAATCTTGGTGAGACTTCTGTCAGAAGTATGCAGAATCTTCGAGTTCGCTCTTTTCGAGCAACTTAATGCGAGAAACACGTTATCTGGTTGTTTTCACCACTCCACAGTGCGTTTGATATGCAGAACCGGCGACATCTTGGATTTCGTCGGGTTTCATGCTGAGATATGCATTTTCTATGTCAATCTTGGTGAGAATTCTGTCAGAAATATGCAGAATCATCGGGATCGCTCTTTTCGAGCTATGTAATGCGAGATACACGTTATCTGGTGTTTTCACCACTCCTCAGTGCGTTTGATATGCCGAACCGGCGACATCTTGGATTTCGTCGGGTTTCAAGCTGAGATATGCATTTTCTACGTCAATCTTGGTGAGAATTCTGTCAGAAGTATGCAGAATCATCGGGATCGCTCTTTTCGAGCTACTTAATGCGAGAAACACGTTTTCTAGTGTTTTCACCACACCACAGTATGTTTGATGTGATGAACCGGAGATAACTTGGTTTTCGTGAGGTTTCAAGCTGAGATATGCATTTTCTGCGATAATCTTGGTGAGACTTCATTCAGAAGTATGCAGAATCATCTAGATCGCTCTTGTCGAGCTACTTAATGCAAAAAAAAAAGTTTCCTTGTGTTTTCAACATTCCACAGTGCGTTTGATATGCAGAACCGGCGATATCTTGATTTTCGTGGTGTTTCCAGCTGAGATATGCATTTTCTGCTTTAATCTTGGTGAGACATCAGTCAGAAGTATGCAGAATCATCTAGATCGCTCGTTTCGAGCTGCTTAATGCGAGAAACACGTTTTCTGGTGTTTTCACCACTCCACAGTGCGTTTGATATGCAGATCCGGCGACATCTTGGATTTCGTCGTGGTTCAACCTGAGATATGCATTTTCTGCGATAATCTTGGTGAGTCTTCTGTCAGAGGTATGCAGAATCATCGAGATCCCTCTTTTCGAGCTATTTAATGCGAGAAACACGTTAACTGGTGTTTTCACCACTCCACAGTGCGTTTGATATGCAGAACCGGCGACATCTTGGATTTCGTCGGGGTTCAAGCTGAGATATGCATTTTCAACGATAATCTTGGTGAGACTTCTATCAGAAGTAAGCAGAATCATCGGGATCGCTTTTTTCGAGCTATCTAATGCGAGAAACACGTTATCTGGTGTTTTCACCACTCCACAGTTCTTTTGATATGCAGACCCGGCCACATCTTGGCTTTCGTCGGGTATCAAGCTGAGATATGCATTTTCTACGATAAGCTTGGTGAGACTTCTGTCAGACGTATGCAGAATCATCGGGATCTCTCTTTTCGAGCTATTTAATGCGAGAAACAGGTTCTCTGGTTGTTTTCACCACTCCACAGTGCGTTTGATATGCAGAACCGGCGACATCTCGATTTTCGTGAGGTTTCAAGCTGAGATATGCATTTTCAGCGATAATCTTGGTGAGTCTTCTGTCAGAAGTATGCAGAATCTTCGAAATCGCTCTTTTCGAGCTAGATAATGCGAGAAACACGTTATCTGGCGTTTTCACCTCTCCACAGTGCGTTTGATATGCAGAACCGGCGACATCTTGGCTTTCGTCGGGTATCAAGCTGAGATATGCATTTTCTACGATAAGCTTGGTGAGACTTCTGTCAGATGTATGTAGAATCATCGGGATCTCTCTTTTCGAGCTATTTAATGCGAGAAACACGTTCTCTGGTTGTTTTTTACCACTCCACAGTGCGTTTGATATGCAGAACCGGCGACATCTTGATTTTCGTGAGGTTTCAAGCTGAAATATGCATTTTCTGCGATAATCTTGGTGAGACTTCAGTCAGAAGTATGCAGAATCATCTAGATCGCTCTTTTCGAGCTATTTAATGCGAAAAAACAAGTTTTCTGGTGTTTTCACCACTCCACAGTGCGTTTGATATTCCGAACCGGCGATATCTTGATTTTCGTGGTGTTTCCAGGTGAGATATGCATCTTCAGCGATAATCTTGGTGAGTCTTCTGCCAGAAGTATGCAGAATCTTCGAGATCGCTCTTTTCGATCTAGTTAATGCGAGAAACACGTTATCTGGAGTTTTCACCACTCCACAGTGCGTTTGATATGCAGAACAGCGACCTCTTGGCTGTCGTTGGGTATCAAGCTGAGATATGCATTTTCTACGATAATCTTGGTGAGACTTCTGTCAGAAGTATGCAGAATCTTCGAGTTCGCTCTTTTCGAGCAACTTAATGCGAGAAACACGTTATCTGGTTGTTTTCACCACTCCACAGTGCGTTTGATATGCAGAACCGGCGACATCTTGGATTTCGTCGGGTTTCATGCTGAGATATGCATTTTCTATGTCAATCTTGGTGAGAATTCTGTCAGAAGTATGCAGAATCATCAGGATCGCTCTTTTCGAGCTATGTAATGCGAGATACACGTTATCTGGTGTTTTCACCACTCCTCAGTGCGTTTGATATGCCGAACCGGCGACATCTTGGATTTCGTCGGGTTTCAAGCTGAGATATGCATTTTCTACGTCAATCTTGGTGAGAATTCTGTCAGAAGTATGCAGAATCATCGGGATCGCTCTTTTCGAGCTACTTAATGCGAGAAACACGTTTTCTAGTGTTTTCACCACACCACAGTATGTTTGATGTGCCGAACCGGAGATAACTTGGTTTTCGTGAGGTTTCAAGCTGAGATATGCATTTTCTGCGATAATCTTGGTGAGACTTCATTCAGAAGTATGCAGAATCATCTAGATCGCTCTTGTCGAGCTACTTAATGCAAAAAAAAAAGTTTCCTTGTGTTTTCAACATTCCACAGTGCGTTTGATATGCAGAACCGGCGATATCTTGATTTTCGTGGTGTTTCCAGCTGAGATATGCATTTTCTGCGATAATCTTGGTGAGACATCAGTCAGAAGTATGCAGAATCATCTAGATCGCTCGTTTCGAGCTGCTTAATGCGAGAAACACGTTTTCTGGTGTTTTCACCACTCCACAGTGCGTTTGATATGCAGAACCGGCGACATCTAGGGTTTCGTCGGGGTTCAAGCTGAGATATGCATTTTCTACGATAATCTTGGTGAGACTTCTGTTGGAAGTATGCAGAATCATCGGGGTCGCTCTTTTCGAGCTATTTAATGCGAGAAACACGTTATCTGGTTGTTTTCACCACTCCACAGTGCGTTTGATATGCAGAACCGGCGTCATCTTGATTTTCGTGAGGTTTCAAGGTGAGATATGCATTTTTTGCGATAATATTGGTGAGACATCAGTCAGAAGTATGCAGAATAATCTAGATCGCTCGTTTCGAGCTGCTTAATGCGAGAAACACGTTTTCTGGTGTTTTCACCACTCCACAGTGCGTTTGATATGCAGAACCGGCGACATCTTGGGTTTCGTCGGGGTTCAAGCTGAGATATGCATTTTCTACGATAATCTTGTTGAGACTTCTGTCAGAAGTATGCAGAATCATCGGGTTCGCTCTTTTCGAGCTATTTAATGCGATAAACACGTTATCCGGTGTCTTCACCACTCCACAGTGCGTTTGATATGCAGAACAGCGACCTCTTGGCTGTCGTAGGGTATCAAGCTGAGATATGCATTTTCTACGATAATCTTGGTGAGACTTCTGTCAGAAGTATGCAGAATCTTCGAGTTCGCTCTTTTCGAGCAACTTAATGCGAGAAACACGTTATCTGGTTGTTTTCACCACTCCACAGTGCGTTTGATATGCAGAACCGGCGACATCTTGGATTTCGTCGGGTTTCATGCTGAGATATGCATTTTCTATGTCAATCTTGGTGAGAATTCTGTCAGAAGTATGCAGAATCATCAGGATCGCTCTTTTCGAGCTATGTAATGCGAGATACACGTTATCTGGTGTTTTCACCACTCCTCAGTGCGTTTGATATGCCGAACCGGCGACATCTTGGATTTCGTCGGGTTTCAAGCTGAGATATGCATTTTCTACGTCAATCTTGGTGAGAATTCTGTCAGAAGTATGCAGAATCATCGGGATCGCTCTTTTCGAGCTACTTAATGCGAGAAACACGTTTTCTAGTGTTTTCACCACACCACAGTATGTTTGATGTGCCGAACCGGAGATAACTTGGTTTTCGTGAGGTTTCAAGCTGAGATATGCATTTTCTGCGATTATCTTGGTGAGACTTCATTCAGAAGTATGCAGAATCATCTAGATCGCTCTTGTCGAGCTACTTAATGCAAAAAAACAAGTTTACTTGTGTTTTCAACATTCCACAGTGCGTTTGATATGCAGAACCGGCGATATCTTGATTTTCGTGGTGTTTCCAGCTGAGATATGCATTTTCTGCGATAATCTTGGTGAGTCTTCTGTCAGAAGTATGCAGAATCATCGAGATCCCTCTTTTCGAGCTATTTAATGCGAGAAACACGTTATCTGGTGTTTTCACCACTCCACAGTGCGTTTGATATGCAGAACCGGCGACATCTTGGCTTTCGTCGGGGTTCAAGCTGAGATATGCATTTTCTGCGATAATCTTGGTGAGACATCAGTCAGAAGTATGCAGAATCATCTAGATCGCTCGTTTCGAGCTGCTTAATGCGAGAAACACGTTTTCTGGTGTTTTCACCACTCCACAGTGCGTTTGATATGCAGAACCGGCGACATCTTGGGTTTCATCGGGGTTCAAGCTGAGATATGCATTTTCTACGATAATCTTGGTGAGACTTCTGTCGGAAGTATGCAGAATCATCGGGATCGCTCTTTTCGAGCTATTTAATGCGAGAAACACGTTATCTGGTTGTTTTCACCACTCCACAGTGCGTTTGATATGCAGAACCGGCGTCATCTTGATTTTCGTGAGGTTTCAAGGTGAGATATGCATTTTTTGCGATAATATTGGTGAGACTTCAGTCAGAAGTATGCAGTATCATCTAGATCGCTCGTTTCGAGCTACTTAATGCGAGAAACACGTTTTCTGGTGTTTGCACCACTCCACAGAACGTTTTATGTGCAGAACCGGCGACATCTTGGCTTTCGTCGGGTATCAAGCTGAGATATGCATTTTCTGCGATAATCTTGGTGAGACTTCAGTCAGAAGTATGCAGAATCATCTAGATCGCTCTTGTCGAGCTATTTAATGCAAAAAAACAAGTTTCCTAGTGTTTTCAACATTCCACAGTGCGTTTGATATGCAGAACCGGCGATATCTTGATTTTCGTGGTGTTTCCAGCTGAGATATGCATTTTCTGCGATAAACTTGGTGAGTCTTCTGTCAGAAGTATGCAGAATCATCGAGATCCCTCTTTTCGAGCTATTTAATGCGAGAAACACGTTATCTGGTGTTTTCACCACTCCACAGTGCGTTTGATATGCAGAACCGGCGACATCTTGATATCAGTGAGGTTTCAATCTGAGATATGCATTTTCTGCAATAATCTTGGTGAGACTTCTGTCAGAAGCATGCAGAATCATCTGGATCGCTCGTTTCGAGCTATTTAATGCGAAAGAACAAGTTTTCTGGTGTTTTCACCACTCCACAGTGCGTTTGATATGCAGAACCGGCGACATCTTGGATTTCGTCGGGGTTCACGCTGAGATATGCATTTTCTACGATAATCTTGGTGAGACCTCTGTCAGAAGTATGTAGAATTATCTAGATCGCTCTTTTCGAGCTATTTAATGCGAGAATCACGTTTTCTGGTGTATTCACCACTCCACAGTACGTTTGACATGCAGAACCGGAGATATCTTGGTTTCGGTCGGGTTTCAAGCTGAGATATGCATTCTCTACGATAATCTTGGTGAGATGACTGTCAGAAGTATGCAGAATCATCGGGATCGCTCTTTTCGAGCTATTTAATGCGAGAAACACGTTTTCTGGTGTATTCACCAATCCACAGTACATTTGACATGCAGAACCGGAGATATCTTGATTTTCGTGGTGTTTCCAGCTGAGATATGCATTTTCTGCGATAATCTTGGTGAGACTTCAGTCAGAATTATGCAGAATCATCTAGATCGCTCTTTTCGCGCTATTTAATGCGAAAAAACAAGTTTTCTGGTGTTTTCAACATTCCACAGTGCGTTTGATATGCAGAACCGGCGATATCTTGATTTTCGAGGTGTTTCCAGCTGAGATATGCATTTTCAGCGATAATCTTGGTGAGACTACTGTCAGAAGTATGCAGAATCTTCGAGATCGCTCTTTTCGAGCTACTTAATGCGAGAAACACGGTATCTGGTGTTTTCACCACTCCACAGTGCGTTTGATATGCAGAACGGGCGACATCTTGATTTTCGTCGGGTTTCAAGCTGAGATATGCATTTTCTATGTCAATCTTGGTGAGAATTCTGTCAGAAGTATGCAGAATCATCGGGATCGCTCTTTTCGAGCTACTTAATGCGAGAAACACGTTTTCTGGTGTTTTCACCACACCACAGTATGTTTGATGTGCCGAACCGGAGATAACTTGGTTTTCGTGAGGTTTCAAGCTGAGATATGCATTTTCTGCGATAATCTTGATGAGTCTTCTGTCAGAAGTATGCACAATCATCGAGATAACTCTTTTCGAGCTACTTAATGCGAGAAACACGTTATCTGGTGTTTTCACCACTCCACAGTGCGTTTGATTGTGCAGAACTGGCGACATCTTGATATCAGTGAGGTTTCAATCTGAGATATGCATTTTCTGCAATAATCTTGGTGAGACTTCTGTCAGAAGTATGCAGAATCATCGGGATCGCTCTTTTCGTCCTATTTAATGCGAGAAACACGTTATCTGGTGTTTTCACCACTCCACAGTGCGTATGATACGCAGAACCGGCGACATCTTGATATCAGTGAGGTTTCAATCTGAGATATGCATTTTCTGCAATAATCTTGGTGAGACTTCTGTCAGAAGTATGCAGAATCATCGGGATCGCTCTTTTCGTCCTATTTAATGCGAGTAACACGTTATCTGGTGTTTTCACCACTCCACAGTGCGTTTGATATGCAGAACCGGCGACATCTTGGCTTTCGTCGGGTATCAAGCTGAGATATGCATTTTCTGCGATAATCTTGGTGAGACTTCAGTCAGAAGTAAGCAGAATCATCTAGATCGCTCTTGTCGAGCTATTTAATGCAAAAAACCAAGTTTCCTGGTGTTTTCAACATTCCACAGTGCGTTTGATATGCAGAACCGGCGATATCTTGATTTTCGTGGTGTTTCCAGCTGAGATATGCATTTTCTGCGATAATCTTGATGAGTCTTCTGTCAGAAGTATGCACAATCATCGAGATAACTCTTTCCGAGCTATTTAATGCGAGAAACACGTTATCTGGTGTTTTCACCACTCCACAGTGCGTTTGATTGTGCAGAACTGGCGACATCTTGATATCAGTGAGGTTTCAATCTGAGATATGCATTTTCTGCAATAATCTTGGTGAGACTTCTGTCAGAAGTATGCAGAATCATCGGGATCGCTCTTTTCGTCCTATTTAATGCGAGAAACACGTTATCTGGTGTTTTCACCACTCCACAGTGCGTATGATACGCAGAACCGGCGACATCTTGATATTAGTAAGGTTTCAAGCTGAGATATGCATTTTCTACGATAATCTTGGTGAGACCTCTGTCAGAAGTATGCAGAATCATCTAGATCGCACTTTTCGAGCTATTTAATGCGAGAAACACGTTTTCTGGTGTATTCACCACTCCACAGTACATTTGACATGCAGAACCGGCGATATCTTGATTTTCGTGGTGTTTCCAGCTGAGATATGCATTTTCTGCGATAATCTTGGTGAGACTTCAGTCAGAATTATGCAGAATCATCTAGATCGCTCTTTTCGCGCTATTTAATGCGAGAAACACGGTATCTGGTGTTTTCACCACTCCACAGTGCGTTTGATATGCAGAACGGGCGACATCTTGATTTTCGTCGGGTTTCAAGCTGAGATATGCATTTTCTATGTCAATCTTGGTGAGAATTCTGTCAGAAGTATGCAGAATCATCGGGATCGCTCTTTTCGAGATATTTAATGCGAGATACACGTTATCTGGTGTTTTCACCACTCCTCAGTGCGTTTGATATGCAGAACCGGCGACATCTTGGATTTCGTCGGGTTTCAAGCTGAGATATGCATTTTCTATGTCAATCTTGGTGAGAATTCTGTCAGAAGTATGCAGAATCATCGGGATCGCTCTTTTCGAGCTATTTAATGCGAGATACACGTTATCTGGTGTTTTGACCACACCTCAGTGCGTTTGATATGTAGAACCGGCGACATCTTGGCTTTCGTCGGGTTTCAAGCTGAGATATGCATTTTCTACGTCAATCTTGGTGAGAATTCTGTCAGAAGTATGCAGAATCATCGGGATCGCTCTTTTCGAGCTACTTAATGCGAGAAACACGTTTTCTGGTGTTTTCACCACACCACCGTATGTTTGATGTGCCGAACCGGAGATAACTTGGTTTTCGTGAGGTTTCAAGCTGAGATATGCATTTTCTGCGATAATCTTGGTGAGATTTCATTCAGCAGTATGCAGAATCATCTAGATCGCTCTTGTCGAGCTACTTAATGCAAAAAAACAAGTTTCCTTGTGTTTTCAACATTCCACAGTGCGTCTGAAATGCAGAACCGGCGATATCTTGATTTTCGTGGTGTTTCCAGCTGAGATATGCATTTTCTGCGATAATCTTGGTGAGTCTTCTGTCAGAAGTATGCAGAATCATCGAGATCCATCTTTTCGGGCTATTAAATGCGAGTAACACGTTATCTGGTGTTTTCACCACTCCACAGTGCGTTTGATATGCAGAACCGGCGACATCTTGGCTTTCGTCGGTATCAAGCTGAGATATGCATTTTCTGCGATAATCTTGGTGAGACTTCAGTCAGAAGTAAGCAGAATCATCTAGATCGCTCTTGTCGAGCTATTTAATGCAAAAAAACACGTTTCCTGGTGTTTTCAACATTCCACAGTGCGTTTGATATGCAGAACCGGCGATATCTTGATTTTCGTGGTGTTTCCAGCTGAGATATGCATTTTCTGCAATAATCTTGGTGAGTCTTCTGTCAGAAGTATGCAGAATCATCGAGATAACTCTTTTCGAGCTATTTAATGCGAGAAACACGTTATCTGGTGTTTTCACCACTCCACAGTGCGTTTGATTGTGCAGAACTGGCGACATCTTGATATCAGTGAGGTTTCAATCTGAGATATGCATTTTCTGCAATAATCTTGGTGAGACTTCTGTCAGAAGTATGCAGAATCATCTGGATCGCTCGTTTCGAGCTATTTAATGCGAAAAAACAAGTTTTCTGGTGCTTTCACCACTCCACAGTGCATTTGATATGCAGAACCGGCGACATCTTGGATTTCGTCGGGGTTCACGCTGAGATATGCATTTTCTACGATAATCTTGGTGAGACCTCTGTCAGAAGTATGCAGAATCATCTAGATCGCTCTTTTCGAGCTATTTAATGCGAGAATCACGTTTTCTGGTGTATTCACCACTCCACAGTACGTTTGACATGCAGAACCAGAGATATCTTGGTTTCGGTCGGGTTTCAAGCTGAGATATGCATTCTCTACGATAATCTTGGTGAGATGACTGTCAGAAGTATGCAGAATCATCGGGATCGCTCTTTTCGAGCTATTTAATGCGAGAAAACGTTATCAGGTTGTTTTCACCACTCCACAGTGCGTTTGATATGCAGAACCGGCGACATCTTGATATCAGTGAGGTTTCAATCTGAGATATGCATTCTCTACGATAATCTTGGTGAGACTTCTGTCAGAAGTATGCAGAATCATCTGGATCGCTCGTTTCGAGCTACTTAATGCGAGAAACACGTTATCTGGTGTTTTCACCACTCCACAGTGCGTTTGACATGCAGAACCGGCGACATCTTGGATTTTGTCGGGGTTCACGCTGAGATATGCATTTTCTACGATCATCTTGGTGAGACCTCTGTCAGAAGTATGCAGAATCATCTAGATCGCTCTTTTCGAGCTATTTAATGCGAGAAACACGTTTTCTGGTGTATTCACCACTCCACAGTACGTTTGACATGCAGAACCGGAGATATCTTGGTTTCGGTCGGGTTTCAAGCTGAGATATGCATTTTCTACGATAATCTTGGTGAGACTTCTGTCAGAAGTATGCAGAATCCTCGGGATCGCTCTTTTCGAGCTATTAAATGCGAGAAACACGTTATCTGGTGTTTTCACCACTCCACAGTGCGTTTGACATGCAGAACCGGCGATATCTTGGATTTCGTCGGGGTTGAAGCTGAGATATGCATTTTCTACGATAATCTTGGTGTGACTTCTGTCAGAAGTATGCAGAATCATCGGGATCGCTCTTTTCGAGCTATTTAATGCGAGAAACACGTTATCTGCTGTTTTCACCACTGCACAGTGCGTTTGACATGCAGAACCGGCGACATCTTGGATTTCGACGGGGTTCAAGCTGAGACATGCAATTTCTACGATAATCTTGGTGAGACTTCAGTCAGAAGTATGCAGAATCATCGGGATCGCTCTTTTCGAGCTATTTAATGCGAGAAACACGTTATCTGGTGTTTTCACCACTCCACAGTGCGTTTGATATGCAGAACCGGCGACATCTTGGCTTTCGTCGGGTATCAAGCTGAGATATGCATTTTCTACCATAATCTTGGTGAGACTTCTGGCAGAAGTATGCAGAATCATCTAGATCGCTCTTTTCGAGCTATTTAATGCGAGAAACACGTTTTCTGGTGTATTCACCACTCCACAGTACGTTTGACATGCAGAACCGGAGATATCTTGGTTTCGGTCGGGTTTCAAGCTGAGATATGCATTTTCTACGATAATCTTGGTGAGACGTCTGTCAGAAGTGTACAGAATCATCGGGATCGCTCTTTTCGTGCTATTTAATGCGAGAAACACGTTATCTGGTGTTTTCACCACTCCACAGTGCGTATGATATGCAGAACCGGCGACATCTTGATATTAGTAAGGTTTCAAGCTGAGATATGCATTTTCTACGATAATCTTGGTGAGACTACTGTCAGAAGTATGCAGAATCATCTAGATCGCTCTTTTCGAGCTATTTAATCCGAGAAACACGTTTTCTGGTGTATTCACCCCTCCACAGTACGTTTGACATGCAGAACCGGAGATATCTTGGTTTCGGTCGGTTTCAGGCTGAGATATGCATTTTCTACGATAATCTTGGGGAGACGTCTGTCAGAAGTATGCAGAATCATCGGGATCGCACTTTTCGAGCTATTTAATGCGAGAAACACGTTATCTTGTGTTTTCACCACTCCACAGTGCGTTTGATATGCAGAACCGGCGACATCTTGGCTTTCGTCGGGTATCAAGCTGAGATATGCATTTTCAACGATAATCTTGGTGAGACTTCTGTCAGAAGTATGCATAATCACCGGGATCGCTCTGTTCGAGCTATATAATGCGAGAAACACGTTATCTGGTGTTTTCACCACTCCACAGTGCGTTTGATATGCAGAACCGGCGACATCTTGGAGTTCGTCGGGTTTCAAGCTGAGATATGCATTTTCTACGATAATCTTGGTGAGACTTCTGTCAGAAGTATGCAGAATCTTCGAAACCGCTCTTTTCGAGCTACACAATGCGAGAAACACGTTATCTGGTGTTTTCAACATTCCACAGTGCGTTTTATATGCAGAACCGGCGATATCTTGATTTTCGTGGTGTTTCCAGATGAGATGTGCATTTTCAACGATAATCTTGGTGAGACTTCTGTCAGAAGTATGCAGAATCATCGGGATCGCTCTTTTCGAGCTATTTAATGCGAGAAACACGTTATCTGGAGTTTTCACCACTCCACAGTGCGTTTGATATGCAGAACCGGCGATATCTTGATTTCCGTGGTGTTTGCAGCTGAGATATGCACTTTCTACTATAATCTTGGTGAGACTACTGTCAGAAGTATGCAGAATCATCTAGATCGCTCTTTTCGAGCTATTTAATGCGAGAAACACGTTTTCTGGTGTATTCACCACTCCACAGTACGTTTGACATGCAGAACCGGAGATATCTTGGTTTCGTGAGGTTTCAAGCTGAGATATGCATTTTCTGCGATAATCTTGGTGAGATTTCATTCAGAAGTATGCAGAATCATCTAGATCGCTCTTGTCGAGCTACTTAATGCAAAAAAACAAGTTTCCTTGTGTTTTCAACTTTCCACAGTGCGTTTGAAATGCAGAACCGGCGATATCTTGATTTTCGTGGTGTTTCCAGCTGAGATATGCATTTTCTGCGATAATCTTGGTGAGTCTTCTGTCAGAAGTATGCAGAATCATCGAGATCCATCTTTTCGGGCTATTAAATGCGAGTAACGCGTTATCTGGTGTTTTCACCACTCCACAGTGCGTTTGATATGCAGAACCGGCGACATCTTGGCTTTCGTCGGGTATCAAGCTGAGATATGCATTTTCTGCGATAATCTTGGTGAGACTTCAGTCAGAAGTAAGCAGAATCATCTAGATCGCTCTTGTCGAGCTATTTAATGCAAAAAAACAAGTTTCCTGGTGTTTTCAACATTCCACAGTGCGTTTGATATGCAGAACCGGCGATATCTTGATTTTCGTGGTGTTTCCAGCTGAGATATGCATTTTCTGCGATAATCTTGGTGAGTCTTCTGTCAGAAGTATGCAGAATCATCGAGATAACTCTTTTCGAGCTATTTAATGCGAGAAACACGTTATCTGGTGTTTTCACCACTCCACAGTGCGTTTGATTGTGCAGAACTGGCGACATCTTGATATCAGTGAGGTTTCAATCTGAGATATGAATTTTCTGCAATAATCTTGGTGAGACTTCTGTCAGAAGTATGCAGAATCATCTGGATCGCTCGTTTCGAGCTATTTAATGCGAAAAAACAAGTTTTCTGGTGCTTTCACCACTCCACAGTGCATTTGATATGCAGAACCGGCTATATCTTGATTTTCGTTAGGTTTCAAGCTGAGATATGCATTTTCTGCGATAATATTGGTGAGACTTCCGTCAGAAGCATGCAGAATCATCTAGTTCGCTCGTTTCGAGCTATTTGATACGAGAAACACGTTATCTGGTGTTTTCACCACTCCACAGTCCGTTTGATGTGCAAAACCGGAGATAACTTGGTTTTCGTGAGGTTTCAAGCTGAGATATGCATTTTCTGCGATAATATTGGAGAGACTTCAGTCAGAAGTATGCAGAATCATCTCGATCGCTCGTTTCGAGCTATTTAATGCGAAAAAACAAGTTTTCTGGTGTTTTCAACATTCCACAGTGCGTTTGATATGCAGAACCGGCGATATCTTGTTTTTCGTGGTGTTTCCAGCTGAGATATGCATTTTCTGCGATAATCTTGGTGAGTCTTCTGTCAGAAGTATGCAGAATCATCGAGATCCCTTCTTTCGAGCTATTTAATGCGAGAAACACGTTATCTGGTGTATTCACCACTCCACAGTGCGTTTGACATGCAGAACCGGCTATATCTTGATTTTCGTGAGGTTTCAAGCTGAGATATGCATTTTCTGCGATAATATTGGTGAGACTTCCGTCAGAAGCATGCAGAATCATCTAGTTCGCTCGTTTCGAGCTATTTGATACGAGAAACACGTTATCTGGTGTTTTCACCACTCCACAGTCCGTTTGATGTGCAAAACCGGAGATAACTTGGTTTTCGTGAGGTTTCAAGCTGAGATATGCATTTTCTGCGATAATATTGGAGAGACTTCAGTCAGAAGTATGCAGAATCATCTCGATCGCTCGTTTCGAGCTATTTAATGCGAAAAAACAAGTTTTCTGGTGTTTTCAACATTCCACAGTGCGTTTGATATGCAGAACCGGCGATATCTTGTTTTTCGTGGTGTTTCCAGCTGAGATATGCATTTTCTGCGATAATCTTGGTGAGACTTCAGTCAGAATTATGCAGAATCATCTAGATCGCTCTTTTCGCGCTATTTAATGCGAGAAACACGGTATCTGGTGTTTTCACCACTCCACAGTGCGTTTGATATGCAGAACGGGCGACATCTTGATTTTCGTCGGGTTTCAAGCTGAGATATGCATTTTCTATGTCAATCTTGGTGAGAATTCTGTCAGAAGTATGCAGAATCATCGGGATCGCTCTTTTCGAGATATTTAATGCGAGATACACGTTATCTGGTGTTTTCACCACTCCTCAGTGCGTTTGATATGCAGAACCGGCGACATCTTGGATTTCGTCGGGTTTCAAGCTGAGATATGCATTTTCTATGTCAATCTTGGTGAGAATTCTGTCAGAAGTATGCAGAATCATCGGGATCGCTCTTTTCGAGCTATTTAATGCGAGATACACGTTATCTGGTGTTTTGACCACACCTCAGTGCGTTTGATATGCAGAACCGGCGACATCTTGGCTTTCGTCGGGTTTCAAGCTGAGATATGCATTTTCTACGTCAATCTTGGTGAGAATTCTGTCAGAAGTATGCAGAATCATCGGGATCGCTCTTTTCGAGCTACTTAATGCGAGAAACACGTTTTCTGGTGTTTTCACCACACCACCGTATGTTTGATGTGCCGAACCGGAGATAACTTGGTTTTCGTGAGGTTTCAAGCTGAGATATGCATTTTCTGCGATAATCTTGGTGAGATTTCATTCAGCAGTATGCAGAATCATCTAGATCGCTCTTGTCGAGCTACTTAATGCAAAAAAACAAGTTTCCTTGTGTTTTCAACATTCCACAGTGCGTCTGAAATGCAGAACCGGCGATATCTTGATTTTCGTGGTGTTTCCAGCTGAGATATGCATTTTCTGCGATAATCTTGGTGAGTCTTCTGTCAGAAGTATGCAGAATCATCGAGATCCATCTTTTCGGGCTATTAAATGCGAGTAACACGTTATCTGGTGTTTTCACCACTCCACAGTGCGTTTGATATGCAGAACCGGCGACATCTTGGCTTTCGTCGGTATCAAGCTGAGATATGCATTTTCTGCGATAATCTTGGTGAGACTTCAGTCAGAAGTAAGCAGAATCATCTAGATCGCTCTTGTCGAGCTATTTAATGCAAAAAAACAAGTTTCCTGGTGTTTTCAACATTCCACAGTGCGTTTGATATGCAGAACCGGCGATATCTTGATTTTCGTGGTGTTTCCAGCTGAGATATGCATTTTCTGCAATAATCTTGGTGAGTCTTCTGTCAGAAGTATGCAGAATCATCGAGATAACTCTTTTCGAGCTATTTAATGCGAGAAACACGTTATCTGGTGTTTTCACCACTCCACAGTGCGTTTGATTGTGCAGAACTGGCGACATCTTGATATCAGTGAGGTTTCAATCTGAGATATGCATTTTCTGCAATAATCTTGGTGAGACTTCTGTCAGAAGTATGCAGAATCATCTGGATCGCTCGTTTCGAGCTATTTAATGCGAAAAAACAAGTTTTCTGGTGCTTTCACCACTCCACAGTGCATTTGATATGCAGAACCGGCGACATCTTGGATTTCGTCGGGGTTCACGCTGAGATATGCATTTTCTACGATAATCTTGGTGAGACCTCTGTCAGAAGTATGCAGAATCATCTAGATCGCTCTTTTCGAGCTATTTAATGCGAGAATCACGTTTTCTGGTGTATTCACCACTCCACAGTACGTTTGACATGCAGAACCAGAGATATCTTGGTTTCGGTCGGGTTTCAAGCTGAGATATGCATTCTCTACGATAATCTTGGTGAGATGACTGTCAGAAGTATGCAGAATCATCGGGATCGCTCTTTTCGAGCTATTTAATGCGAGAAAACGTTATCAGGTTGTTTTCACCACTCCACAGTGCGTTTGATATGCAGAACCGGCGACATCTTGATATCAGTGAGGTTTCAATCTGAGATATGCATTCTCTACGATAATCTTGGTGAGACTTCTGTCAGAAGTATGCAGAATCATCTGGATCGCTCGTTTCGAGCTACTTAATGCGAGAAACACGTTATCTGGTGTTTTCACCACTCCACAGTGCGTTTGACATGCAGAACCGGCGACATCTTGGATTTTGTCGGGGTTCACGCTGAGATATGCATTTTCTACGATCATCTTGGTGAGACCTCTGTCAGAAGTATGCAGAATCATCTAGATCGCTCTTTTCGAGCTATTTAATGCGAGAAACACGTTTTCTGGTGTATTCACCACTCCACAGTACGTTTTACATGCAGAACCGGAGATATCTTGGTTTCGGTCGGGTTTCAAGCTGAGATATGCATTTTCTACGATAATCTTGGTGAGACTTCTGTCAGAAGTATGCAGAATCCTCGGGATCGCTCTTTTCGAGCTATTAAATGCGAGAAACACGTTATCTGGTGTTTTCACCACTCCACAGTGCGTTTGACATGCAGAACCGGCGATATCTTGGATTTCGTCGGGGTTGAAGCTGAGATATGCATTTTCTACGATAATCTTGGTGTGACTTCTGTCAGAAGTATGCAGAATCATCGGGATCGCTCTTTTCGAGCTATTTAATGCGAGAAACACGTTATCTGCTGTTTTCACCACTGCACAGTGCGTTTGACATGCAGAACCGGCGACATCTTGGATTTCGACGGGGTTCAAGCTGAGACATGCAATTTCTACGATAATCTTGGTGAGACTTCAGTCAGAAGTATGCAGAATCATCGGGATCGCTCTTTTCGAGCTATTTAATGCGAGAAACACGTTATCTGGTGTTTTCACCACTCCACAGTGCGTTTGATATGCAGAACCGGCGACATCTTGGCTTTCGTCGGGTATCAAGCTGAGATATGCATTTTCTACCATAATCTTGGTGAGACTTCTGGCAGAAGTATGCAGAATCATCTAGATCGCTCTTTTCGAGCTATTTAATGCGAGAAACACGTTTTCTGGTGTATTCACCACTCCACAGTACGTTTGACATGCAGAACCGGAGATATCTTGGTTTCGGTCGGGTTTCAAGCTGAGATATGCATTTTCTACGATAATCTTGGTGAGACGTCTGTCAGAAGTGTACAGAATCATCGGGATCGCTCTTTTCGTGCTATTTAATGCGAGAAACACGTTATCTGGTGTTTTCACCACTCCACAGTGCGTATGATATGCAGAACCGGCGACATCTTGATATTAGTAAGGTTTCAAGCTGAGATATGCATTTTCTACGATAATCTTGGTGAGACTACTGTCAGAAGTATGCAGAATCATCTAGATCGCTCTTTTCGAGCTATTTAATCCGAGAAACACGTTTTCTGGTGTATTCACCCCTCCACAGTACGTTTGACATGCAGAACCGGAGATATCTTGGTTTCGGTCGGTTTCAGGCTGAGATATGCATTTTCTACGATAATCTTGGGGAGACGTCTGTCAGAAGTATGAAGAATCATCGGGATCGCACTTTTCGAGCTATTTAATGCGAGAAACACGTTATCTTGTGTTTTCACCACTCCACAGTGCGTTTGATATGCAGAACCGGCGACATCTTGGCTTTCGTCGGGTATCAAGCTGAGATATGCATTTTCAACGATAATCTTGGTGAGACTTCTGTCAGAAGTATGCATAATCACCGGGATCGCTCTGTTCGAGCTATATAATGCGAGAAACACGTTATCTGGTGTTTTCACCACTCCACAGTGCGTTTGATATGCAGAACCGGCGACATCTTGGAGTTCGTCGGGTTTCAAGCTGAGATATGCATTTTCTACGATAATCTTGGTGAGACTTCTGTCAGAAGTATGCAGAATCTTCGAAACCGCTCTTTTCGAGCTACACAATGCGAGAAACACGTTATCTGGTGTTTTCAACATTCCACAGTGCGTTTTATATGCAGAACCGGCGATATCTTGATTTTCGTGGTGTTTCCAGATGAGATGTGCATTTTCAACGATAATCTTGGTGAGACTTCTGTCAGAAGTATGCAGAATCATCGGGATCGCTCTTTTCGAGCTATTTAATGCGAGAAACACGTTATCTGGAGTTTTCACCACTCCACAGTGCGTTTGATATGCAGAACCGGCGATATCTTGATTTCCGTGGTGTTTGCAGCTGAGATATGCACTTTCTACTATAATCTTGGTGAGACTACTGTCAGAAGTATGCAGAATCATCTAGATCGCTCTTTTCGAGCTATTTAATGCGAGAAACACGTTTTCTGGTGTATTCACCACTCCACAGTACGTTTGACATGCAGAACCGGAGATATCTTGGTTTCGTGAGGTTTCAAGCTGAGATATGCATTTTCTGCGATAATCTTGGTGAGATTTCATTCAGAAGTATGCAGAATCATCTAGATCGCTCTTGTCGAGCTACTTAATGCAAAAAAACAAGTTTCCTTGTGTTTTCAACTTTCCACAGTGCGTTTGAAATGCAGAACCGGCGATATCTTGATTTTCGTGGTGTTTCCAGCTGAGATATGCATTTTCTGCGATAATCTTGGTGAGTCTTCTGTCAGAAGTATGCAGAATCATCGAGATCCATCTTTTCGGGCTATTAAATGCGAGTAACGCGTTATCTGGTGTTTTCACCACTCCACAGTGCGTTTGATATGCAGAACCGGCGACATCTTGGCTTTCGTCGGGTATCAAGCTGAGATATGCATTTTCTGCGATAATCTTGGTGAGACTTCAGTCAGAAGTAAGCAGAATCATCTAGATCGCTCTTGTCGAGCTATTTAATGCAAAAAAACAAGTTTCCTGGTGTTTTCAACATTCCACAGTGCGTTTGATATGCAGAACCGGCGATATCTTGATTTTCGTGGTGTTTCCAGCTGAGATATGCATTTTCTGCGATAATCTTGGTGAGTCTTCTGTCAGAAGTATGCAGAATCATCGAGATAACTCTTTTCGAGCTATTTAATGCGAGAAACACGTTATCTGGTGTTTTCACCACTCCACAGTGCGTTTGATTGTGCAGAACTGGCGACATCTTGATATCAGTGAGGTTTCAATCTGAGATATGAATTTTCTGCAATAATCTTGGTGAGACTTCTGTCAGAAGTATGCAGAATCATCTGGATCGCTCGTTTCGAGCTATTTAATGCGAAAAAACAAGTTTTCTGGTGCTTTCACCACTCCACAGTGCATTTGATATGCAGAACCGGCTATATCTTGATTTTCGTTAGGTTTCAAGCTGAGATATGCATTTTCTGCGATAATATTGGTGAGACTTCCGTCAGAAGCATGCAGAATCATCTAGTTCGCTCGTTTCGAGCTATTTGATACGAGAAACACGTTATCTGGTGTTTTCACCACTCCACAGTCCGTTTGATGTGCAAAACCGGAGATAACTTGGTTTTCGTGAGGTTTCAAGCTGAGATATGCATTTTCTGCGATAATATTGGAGAGACTTCAGTCAGAAGTATGCAGAATCATCTCGATCGCTCGTTTCGAGCTATTTAATGCGAAAAAACAAGTTTTCTGGTGTTTTCAACATTCCACAGTGCGTTTGATATGCAGAACCGGCGATATCTTGTTTTTCGTGGTGTTTCCAGCTGAGATATGCATTTTCTGCGATAATCTTGGTGAGTCTTCTGTCAGAAGTATGCAGAATCATCGAGATCCCTTCTTTCGAGCTATTTAATGCGAGAAACACGTTATCTGGTGTATTCACCACTCCACAGTGCGTTTGACATGCAGAACCGGCTATATCTTGATTTTCGTGAGGTTTCAAGCTGAGATATGCATTTTCTGCGATAATATTGGTGAGACTTCCGTCAGAAGCATGCAGAATCATCTAGTTCGCTCGTTTCGAGCTATTTGATACGAGAAACACGTTACCTGGTGTTTTCACCACTCCACAGTCCGTTTGATGTGCAAAACCGGAGATAACTTGGTTTTCGTGAGGTTTCAAGCTGAGATATGCATTTTCTGCGATAATATTGGAGAGACTTCAGTCAGAAGTATGCAGAATCATCTCGATCGCTCGTTTCGAGCTATTTAATGCGAAAAAACAAGTTTTCTGGTGTTTTCAACATTCCACAGTGCGTTTGATATGCAGAACCGGCGATATCTTGATTTTCGTGGTGTTTCCAGCTGAGATATGCATTTTCTGCGATAATCTTGGTGAGTCTTCTGTCAGAAGTATGCAGAATCATCGAGATCCCTTCTTTCGAGCTATTTAATGCGAGAAACACGTTATCTGGTGTTTTCTCCACTCCACAGTGCGTTTGATATGCAGAACCGGCGACAACTTGGCTTTCGTCGGGTATCAAGCTGAGATGTGCATTTTCAACGATAATCTAGGTGAGACTTCTGTCAGAAGTATGCAAAGTCATCGGGATCGCTCTTTTCGAGCTATTTAATGCGAGAAACACGTTATCTGGAGTTTTCACCACTCCACAGTGCGTTTGATATGCAGAACCGGCGATATCTTGATTTTCGTGGTGTTTGCAGCTGAGATATGCATTTTCTACGATAACCATGGTGAGTCTTCTGTCAGAAGTATGCAGAATCATCTAGATCGCTCCTTTCGAGATATTTAATGCGAGAAACACGTTTTCTGGTGTATTCACCACTCCACAGTACGTTTGACATGCAGAACCGGAGATATCTTGATTTCGGTCGGGTTTCAAGCTGAGATATGCATTTTCTACGATAATCTTGGTGAGACTTCTGTCAGAAGTATGCAGAATCATCGATATCGCTCTTTTCGAGCTATTAAATGCGAGTAACACGATATCTGGTGTTTTCACCACTCCACAGTGCGTTTGACATGCAGAACCGGCGATATCTTGACTTTCGTGAGGTTTCAATCTGAGATATGCATTTTCTGCGATAATATTGGTGAGACTTCCGTCAGAAGTATGCAGAATCATCTAGTTCGCTCGTTTCGAGCTATTTGATGCGAGAAACACGTTATCTGGTGTTTTCACCACTCCACAGTGCGTTTGATATGCAGAAGCGGCGACATCTTGGCTTTCGTCGGGTATCAAGCTGAGATATGCATTTTCTGCGATTATCTTGTTGAGACTTCAGTCAGAAGTATGCAGAATCATCGAGATCCCTCTTTTCGAGCTCTTTAGTGCGAGAAACACGTTATCTGGTGTTTTCACCACTCCACAGTGCGTTTGATATGCAGAACCGGCGACATCTTGGCTTTCGTCGGGTATCAAGCTGAGATATGCATTTTCTGCGATAATCTTGGTGAGACTTCAGTCAGAAGTATGCAGAATCATCTAGATCGCTCTTGTCGAGATATTTAATGCCAAAAAACAAGCTTCCTGGTGTTTTCAACATTCCACAGTGTGTTTGATATGCAGAACCGGCGATATCTTGATTTTCGTGGTGTTTCCAGCTGAGATATGCATTTTCTGCGATTATCTTTGTGAGACGTCTGTCAGAAGTATGCAGAATCATCGGGATCGCTCTTTTCGTGCTACTTAATGCGAGGAACACGTTATCTGGTGTTTTCACCACTCCACAGTGCGTTTGATATGCAGAACCGGCGACATCTTGGCTTTCTTCGGGTATCAAGCTGAGATATGCATTTTCTACGATAATCTTGGTGAGACTTCTGTCAGATGTATGCAGAATCATCGGGATCGCTTTTTCGAGCTACCTAATGCACGAAACACGTTTCCTGGTGTTTTCACCTTTCCACAGTACGTTTGACATGCAGAACCGGAGATATCTTGGTTTCGGTCGGGTTTCAAGCTGAGATATGCATTTTCTACGATAATCCTGGTGAGACTTCTGTCAGAAGTATGCAGAATCTTCGAGAACACTCTTTTCGAGCTACTTAATGCGCGAAACACGTTTTCTGGTATTTTCACCACTCCACGGTACGTTTGATGTGCAGAACCGGAGATAACTCGGTTTTCGTCGGGTTTCAAGCTGAGATATGCATTTTCTACGACAATCTTGGTGAGACTTCTGTCAGCAGTATGCAGGATCTTCGAGAACGCTCTTTTCGAGCTACTTAATGCGTGAAACACGTTTTCTGGTGTTTTCACCACTCCACAGTGCGTTTGAAATGCAGAACCGGCGACATCTTGGTTTTCGTGGGGTTTCAAGCTGAGATATGTATTTTCTGCGATAATCTTGGTGAGACTTCTGTCCGAAGTATGCTGAATCATCGAGATCGCTCTTTTCGAGCTAGCTAGTGCGAGAAACACGTTATCTGGTGTTTTCACCACTCCACAGTGCGTTTGATATGCAGAACAGTAGATACCTTGGTTTTCGTGGGGTTTCAAGCTGAGATATGCATTTTCTGCTATCATCTTGTTGAGACTTCTGTCCGAAGTATGCAGAATCATCGAGATCGCTCGTTTCGAGCTACTGAATGCGAGAAACACGTTATCTAGTGTTTTCATCACTCCACAGGGCGTTTGATATGCAGAACCGGCGATATTTTGGTTTTTGTCGGGTTTCAAGATGAGATATGCATTTTCTACGACAATCTTGGTGAGACTTCTGTCCGAAGTATGCTGAATCATCGAGATCGCTCTGTTCTAGCTAGTTAGTGCGAAAAACACGTTATCTGGTGTTTTCACCACTCCACAGTGCGTTTGATATGCAGAACAGTAGATATCTTGGTTTTCGTGGGGTTTCAAGCTGAGATATGCATTTTCTGCGATAATCTTGTTGAGACATCTGTCCGAAGTATGCAGAATCATCGAGATCGCTCTTTTCGAGCTATTTAATGCGAGAAACACGTTCGCTGGTTGTTTTCACCACTCCACAGTGCGTTTGATATGCAGAACCGGCGATATCTTGATTTTTGTCGGGTTTCAAGCTGAGATATGCATTTTCTACGATAATCTCGGTGAAACATCTATCCGAAGTATGCAGAAACATCGAGAGCGCACTTTTCGAGCTATTTAATGCGAGAAACTCGGTTTCTGGGGTTTTCAACACTCCACGGTACGTTTGATGTGCAGAACCGGAGATAACTCGGTTTTCGTCGGGTTTCAAGCTGAGATATGCATTTTCTGCGATAATCTTGTTGAGACATCTGTCCGAAGTATGCAGGATCATCGAGATCGCTCTTTTCGAGCTATTTAATGCGAGAAACACGTTCGCTGGTTGTTTTCACCACTCCACAGTGCGTTTGATATGCAGAACCGGCGATATCTCGATTTTCGTGGTGTTTCCAGCTGAGATATGCATTTTCTGCGATAATATTGGTGAGACTACTGTCAGAAGTATGCAGAATCATCTAGATCGCTCTTTTCGAGCTATTTAATCCGAGAAACACGTTTTCTGGTGTATTCACCCCTCCACAGTACGTTTGACATGCAGAACCGGAGATATCTTGGTTTCGGTCGGTTTCAGGCTGAGATATGCATTTTCTACGATAATCTTGGGGAGACGTCTGTCAGAAGTATGCAGAATCATCGGGATCGCACTTTTCGAGCTATTTAATGCGAGAAACACGTTATCTTGTGTTTTCACCACTCCACAGTGCGTTTGATATGCAGAACCGGCGACATCTTGGCTTTCGTCGGGTATCAAGCTGAGATATGCATTTTCAACGATAATCTTGGTGAGACTTCTGTCAGAAGTATGCATAATCACCGGGATCGCTCTGTTCGAGCTATATAATGCGAGAAACACGTTATCTGGTGTTTTCACCACTCCACAGTGCGTTTGATATGCAGAACCGGCGACATCTTGGAGTTCGTCGGGTTTCAAGCTGAGATATGCATTTTCTGCGATAATCTTGTTGAGACATCTGTCCGAAGTATGCAGGATCATCGAGATCGCTCTTTTCGAGCTATTTAATGCGAGAAACACGTTATCTGGAGTTTTCACCACTCCACAGTGCGTTTGATATGCAGAACCGGCGATATCTTGATTTTCGTGGTGTTTGCAGCTGAGATATGCACTTTCTACTATAATCTTGGTGAGACTACTGTCAGAAGTATGCAGAATCATCTAGATCGCTCTTTTCGAGCTATTTAATGCGAGAAACACGTTTTCTGGTGTATTCACCACTCCACAGTACGTTTGACATGCAGAACCGGAGATATCTTGGTTTCGTGAGGTTTCAAGCTGAGATATGCATTTTCTGCGATAATCTTGGTGAGATTTCATTCAGAAGTATGCAGAATCATCTAGATCGCTCTTGTCGAGCTACTTAATGCAAAAAAACAAGTTTCCTTGTGTTTTCAACTTTCCACAGTGCGTTTGAAATGCAGAACCGGCGATATCTTGATTTTCGTGGTGTTTGCAGCTGAGATATGCATTTTCTGCGATAATCTTGGTGAGTCTTCTGTCAGAAGTATGCAGAATCATCGAGATCCATCTTTTCGGGCTATTAAATGCGAGTAACGCGTTATCTGGTGTTTTCACCACTCCACAGTGCGTTTGATATGCAGAACCGGCGACATCTTGGCTTTCGTCGGGTATCAAGCTGAGATATGCATTTTCTGCGATAATCTTGGTGAGACTTCAGTCAGAAGTAAGCAGAATCATCTAGATCGCTCTTGTCGAGCTATTTAATGCAAAAAAACAAGTTTCCTGGTGTTTTCAACATTCCACAGTGCGTTTGATATGCAGAACCGGCGATATCTTGATTTTCGTGGTGCTTCCAGCTGAGATATGCATTTTCTGCGATAATCTTGGTGAGTCTTCTGTCAGAAGTATGCAGAATCATCGAGATAACTCTTTTCGAGCTATTTAATGCGAGAAACACGTTATCTGGTGTTTTCACCACTCCACAGTGCGTTTGATTGTGCAGAACTGGCGACATCTTGATATCAGTGAGGTTTCAATCTGAGATATGAATTTTCTGCAATAATCTTGGTGAGACTTCTGTCAGAAGTATGCAGAATCATCTGGATCGCTCGTTTCGAGCTATTTAATGCGAAAAAACAAGTTTTCTGGTGCTTTCACCACTCCACAGTGCATTTGATATGCAGAACCGGCTATATCTTGATTTTCGTTAGGTTTCAAGCTGAGATATGCATTTTCTGCGATAATATTGGTGAGACTTCCGTCAGAAGCATGCAGAATCATCTAGTTCGCTCGTTTCGAGCTATTTGATACGAGAAACACGTTATCTGGTGTTTTCACCACTCCACAGTCCGTTTGATGTGCAAAACCGGAGATAACTTGGTTTTCGTGAGGTTTCAAGCTGAGATATGCATTTTCTGCGATAATATTGGAGAGACTTCAGTCAGAAGTATGCAGAATCATCTCGATCGCTCGTTTCGAGCTATTTAATGCGAAAAAACAAGTTTTCTGGTGTTTTCAACATTCCACAGTGCGTTTGATATGCAGAACCGGCGATATCTTGTTTTTCGTGGTGTTTCCAGCTGAGATATGCATTTTCTGCGATAATCTTGGTGAGTCTTCTGTCAGAAGTATGCAGAATCATCGAGATCCCTTCTTTCGAGCTATTTAATGCGAGAAACACGTTATCTGGTGTATTCACCACTCCACAGTGCGTTTGACATGCAGAACCGGCTATATCTTGATTTTCGTGAGGTTTCAAGCTGAGATATGCATTTTCTGCGATAATATTGGTGAGACTTCCGTCAGAAGCATGCAGAATCATCTAGTTCGCTCGTTTCGAGCTATTTGATACGAGAAACACGTTATCTGGTGTTTTCACCACCCCACAGTCCGTTTGATGTGCAAAACCGGAGATAACTTGGTTTTCGTGAGGTTTCAAGCTGAGATATGCATTTTCTGCGATAATATTGGAGAGACTTCAGTCAGAAGTATGCAGAATCATCTCGATCGCTCGTTTCGAGCTATTTAATGCGAAAAAACAAGTTTTCTGGTGTTTTCAACATTCCACAGTGCGTTTGATATGCAGAACCGGCGATATCTTGATTTTCGTGGTGTTTCCAGCTGAGATATGCATTTTCTGCGATAATCTTGGTGAGTCTTCTGTCAGAAGTATGCAGAATCATCGAGATCCCTTCTTTCGAGCTATTTAATGCGAGAAACACGTTATCTGGTGTTTTCTCCACTCCACAGTGCGTTTGATATGCAGAACCGGCGACAACTTGGCTTTCTTCGGGTATCAAGCTGAGATATGCATTTTCTACGGTAATCTTGGTGAGACTTCTGTCAGAAGTATGCAGAATCATCTAGATCGCTCTTTTCGAGATATTTAATGCGAGAAACACGTTTTCTGGTGTATTCACCACTCCACAGTACGTTTGACATGCAGAACCGGAGATATCTTGATTTCGGTCGGGTTTCAAGCTGAGATATGCATTTTCTACGATAATCTTGGTGAGACTTCTGTCAGAAGTATGCAGAATCATCGATATCGCTCTTTTCGAGCTATTAAATGCGAGTAACACGATATCTGGTGTTTTCACCACTCCACAGTGCGTTTGACATGCAGAACCGGCGATATCTTGACTTTCGTGAGGTTTCAATCTGAGATATGCATTTTCTGCGATAATATTGGTGAGACTTCCGTCAGAAGTATGCAGAATCATCTAGTTCGCTCGTTTCGAGCTATTTGATGCGAGAAACACGTTATCTGGTGTTTTCACCACTCCACAGTGCGTTTGATATGCAGAAGCGGCGACATCTTGGCTTTCGTCGGGTATCAAGCTGAGATATGCATTTTCTGCGATTATCTTGTTGAGACTTCAGTCAGAAGTATGCAGAATCATCGAGATCCCTCTTTTCGAGCTCTTTAGTGCGAGAAACACGTTATCTGGTGTTTTCACCACTCCACAGTGCGTTTGATATGCAGAACCGGCGACATCTTGGCTTTCGTCGGGTATCAAGCTGAGATATGCATTTTCTGCGATAATCTTGGTGAGACTTCAGTCAGAAGTATGCAGAATCATCTAGATCGCTCTTGTCGAGCTATTTAATGCCAAAAAACAAGCTTCCTGGTGTTTTCAACATTCCACAGTGTGTTTGATATGCAGAACCGGCGATATCTTGATTTTCGTGGTGTTTCCAGCTGAGATATGCATTTTCTGCGATTATCTTTGTGAGACGTCTGTCAGAAGTATGCAGAATCATCGGGATCGCTCTTTTCGTGCTACTTAATGCGAGGAACACGTTATCTGGTGTTTTCACCACTCCACAGTGCGTTTGATATGCAGAACCGGCGACATCTTGGCTTTCTTCGGGTATCAAGCTGAGATATGCATTTTCTACGATAATCTTGGTGAGACTTCTGTCAGATGTATGCAGAATCATCGGGATCGCTTTTTCGAGCTACCTAATGCACGAAACACGTTTCCTGGTGTTTTCACCTTTCCACAGTACGTTTGACATGCAGAACCGGAGATATCTTGGTTTCGGTCGGGTTTCAAGCTGAGATATGCATTTTCTACGATAATCCTGGTGAGACTTCTGTCAGAAGTATGCAGAATCTTCGAGAACACTCTTTTCGAGCTACTTAATGCGCGAAACACGTTTTCTGGTATTTTCACCACTCCACGGTACGTTTGATGTGCAGAACCGGAGATAACTCGGTTTTCGTCGGGTTTCAAGCTGAGATATGCATTTTCTACGACAATCTTGGTGAGACTTCTGTCAGCAGTATGCAGGATCTTCGAGAACGCTCTTTTCGAGCTACTTAATGCGTGAAACACGTTTTCTGGTGTTTTCACCACTCCACAGTGCGTTTGAAATGCAGAACCGGCGACATCTTGGTTTTCGTGGGGTTTCAAGCTGAGATATGTATTTTCTGCGATAATCTTGGTGAGACTTCTGTCCGAAGTATGCTGAATCATCGAGATCGCTCTTTTCGAGCTAGCTAGTGCGAGAAACACGTTATCTGGTGTTTTCACCACTCCACAGTGCGTTTGATATGCAGAACAGTAGATACCTTGGTTTTCGTGGGGTTTCAAGCTGAGATATGCATTTTCTGCTATCATCTTGTTGAGACTTCTGTCCGAAGTATGCAGAATCATCGAGATCGCTCGTTTCGAGCTACTGAATGCGAGAAACACGTTATCTAGTGTTTTCATCACTCCACAGGGCGTTTGATATGCAGAACCGGCGATATTTTGGTTTTTGTCGGGTTTCAAGATGAGATATGCATTTTCTACGACAATCTTGGTGAGACTTCTGTCCGAAGTATGCTGAATCATCGAGATCGCTCTGTTCTAGCTAGTTAGTGCGAAAAACACGTTATCTGGTGTTTTCACCACTCCACAGTGCGTTTGATATGCAGAACAGTAGATATCTTGGTTTTCGTCGGGTTTCAAGCTGAGATATGCATTTTCTGCGATAATCTTGTTGAGACATCTGTCCGAAGTATGCAGAATCATCGAGATCGCTCTTTTCGAGCTATTTAATGCGAGAAACACGTTCGCTGGTTGTTTTCACCACTCCACAGTGCGTTTGATATGCAGAACCGGCGATATCTTGATTATTGTCGGGTTTCAAGCTGAGATATGCATTTTCTACGATAATCTTGGTGAAACATCTATCCGAAGTATGCAGAAACATCGAGAGCGCACTTTTCGAGCTATTTAATGCGAGAAACTCGGTTTCTGGGGTTTTCAACACTCCACGGTACGTTTGATGTGCAGAACCGGAGATAACTCGGTTTTCGTCGGGTTTCAAGCTGAGATATGCATTTTCTGCGATAATCTTGTTGAGACATCTGTCCGAAGTATGCAGGATCATCGAGATCGCTCTTTTCGAGCTATTTAATGCGAGAAACACGTTCGCTGGTTGTTTTCACCACTCCACAGTGCGTTTGATATGCAGAACCGGCGATATCTCGATTTTCGTGGTGTTTCCAGCTGAGATATGCATTTTCTGCGATAATATTGGTGAGACTTCTGTCACAAGGATGCAGAATCATCTAGATCGCTCTTTTCGAGCTACCTAATGCACGAAACACGTTTTCTGGTGTTTTCACCACTCCACAGTACGTTTGACATGCAGAACCGGAGATATCTTGGTTTCGGTCGGGTTTCAAGCTGAGATATGCATTTTCTACGATAATCCTGGTGAGACTTCTGTCAGAAGTATGCAGAATCTTCGAGAACGCTCTTTTCGAGCTACTTAATGCGCGAAACACGTTTTCTGGTGTTTTCACCACTCCACGGTACGTTTGATGTGCAGAACCGGAGATAACTCGGTTTTCGTCGGGTTTCAAGCTGAGATATGCATTTTCTACGACAATCTTGGTGAGACTTCTGTCAGAAGTATGCAGGATCTTCGAGAACGCTCTTTTCGAGCTACTTAATGCGTGAAACACGTTTTCTGGTGGTTTCACCACTCCACAGTGCGTTTGATATGCAGAACCGGCGACATCTTGGTTTTCGTGGGGTTTCAAGCTGAGATATCTATTTGCTGCGATAATCTTGGTGACACCTCTGTCCGAAGTATGCTGAATCATCGAGATCGCTCTTTTCGAGCTAGCTAGTGCGAGAAACACGTTATCTGGTGTTTTCACCACTCCACAGTGCGTTTGATATGCAGAACAGTAGATACCTTGGTTTTCGTGGGGTTTCAAGCTGAGATATGCATTTTCTGCTATCATCTTGTTGAGACTTCTGTCCGAAGTATGCAGAATCATCGAGATCGCTCTTTTCGAGCTACTGAATGCGAGAAACACGTTATCTGGTGTTTTCACCACTCCACAGTGCGTTGGATATGCAGAACCGGAGATATTTTGGTTTTCGTCGGGTTTCAAGCTGAGATATGCATTTTCTACGATAAGCTTGGTAAAACATCTGTCCGAAGTATGCAGAAACATCGAGAGCACTCTTTTCGAGCTATTTAATGCGAGAAACACGTTTTCTGGGGGTTTCACCACTCCACAGTTCGTTGGATATGCAGAACAGTAGATGTCGTGGTTTTCGTGGGGTTTCAAGCAGAGATATGCATTTTCTGCGATAATCTTGGTGAGACTTCTGTTAGAAGTATGCAGAATCATCGAGATCGCGCTTTTCGAGCTATTTAATGCGAGAAACACGTTATCTGGTGTTTTCACCACTCCACATTTGGTTTGATATGCAGAACCGGCGATATTTTGGTTTTCGTCGGGTTTCAAGCTGAGATATGCATTTCCTGCGATAATCTTGGAGAGACTTCTGTCCGAAGTATGCTGAATCATCTAGATCGCTCTTTTCGAGCTATTTAATGCGAGAAACACGTTATCTGGTGTTTTCACCACTCCACAGTGCGTTTGACATGCAGAACAAGCGATATCTTGGTTTTCGTGGGGTTTCAAGCTGAGATATGCATTTTCTGCGATAATATTGGTGAGAATTCAGTCAGAAGTATGCAGAATCATCTAGATCGCTCTTTTCGAGCTACTTAATGCACGAAACACGTTTTCGGGTGTTTTCACCACTCCACAGTACGTTTGACATGCAGAACCGGAGATATCTTGGTTTCGGTCGGGTTTCAAGCTGAGATATGCATTTTCTACGATAATCCTGGTGAGACTTCTGTCAGAATTATGCAGAATCTTCGAGAACGCTCTTTTCGAGCTACTTAATGCGCGAAACACGTTTTCTGGTGTTTTCACCACTCCACGGAACGTTTGATGTGCAGAACCGGAGATATATCGGTTTTCGTCGGGTTTCAAGCTGAGATATGCATTTTCTACGATAATCTTGGTGAGACTTCTGTCAGAAGTATGCAGGATCTTCGAGAACGCTCTTTTCGAGCTACTTAATGCGAGAAACACGTTTTCTGGTGTTTTGACCACTCCACAGTGCGTTTGATATGCAGAACCAGCGATATCTTGGTTTTCGTGGGGTTTCAAGATGAGATATGCATTTTCTGCGATAATATTGGTGAGACTTCAGTCAGAAGTATGCAGAATCATCTAGATCGCTCTTTTCGGCGATAACTTGGTTTCGGTCGGGTTTCAAGCTGAGATATTCATTTTCTACGATAATCCTGGTGGACTTCTGTCAGAAGTATGCAGAATCTTCGAGAACGCTCTTTTCCAGCTACTTAATGCGCTAACACGTTTTCTGGTGTTTTGGCCACTCCACGGTACGTTTGATGTGCAGAACCGGAGATAACTCGGTTTTCGTCGGGTTTCAAGCTGAGATATGCATTTTGTACGATAATCTTGGTGAGACTTCTGTCCGAAGTATGCAGGATCTTCGAGATCGCTCTATTCGAGCTATTTAATGCGAGAAACACGTTCTCTGGGGTTTTCACAACTCCACAGTTCGTTGGATATGCAGAACAGTAGATGTCTTGGTTTTCGTGGGGTTTCAAGCAGAGATATGCATTTTCTGCGATAATCTTGGTGAGACTTCTGTTAGAAGTATGCAGAATCATCGAGATCGCGCTTTTCGAGCTATTTAATGCGAGAAACACGTTATCTGGTGTTTTCACCACTCCACATTTGGTTTGATATGCAGAACCGGCGATATTTTGGTTTTCGTCGGGTTTCAAGCTGAGATATGCATTTCCTGCGATAATCTTGGAGAGACTTCTGTCCGAAGTATGCTGAATCATCTAGATCGCTCTTTTCGAGCTATTTAATGCGAGAAACACGTTATCTGGTGTTTTCACCACTCCACAGTGCGTTTGACATGCAGAACCAGCGATATCTTGGTTTTCGTGGGGTTTCAAGATGAGATATGCATTTTCTGCGATAATCTTGGTGAGACTTCTGTTAGAAGTATGCAGAATCATCGAGATCGCGCTTTTCGAGCTATTTAATGCGAGAAACACGTTATCTGGTGTTTTCACCACTCCACATTTGGTTTGATATGCAGAACCGGTGATATTTTGGTTTTCGTCGGGTTTCAAGCTGAGATATGCATTTCCTGCGATAATCTTGGAGAGACTTCTGTCCGAAGTATGCTGAATCATCTAGATCGCTCTTTTCGAGCTATTTAATGCGAGAAACACGTTATCTGGTGTTTTCACCACTCCACGGTACGTTTGATGTGCAGAACCGGAGATAACTCGGTTTTCGTCGGGTTTCAAGCTGAGATATGCATTTTCTACGACAATCTTGGTGAGACTTCTGTCAGAAGTATGCAGGATCTTCGAGAACGCTCTTTTCGAGCTACTTAATGCGTGAAACACGTTTTCTGGTGGTTTCACCACTCCACATTTGGTTTGATATGCAGAACCGGCGATATTTTGGTTTTCGTCGGGTTTCAAGCTGAGATATGCATTTCCTGCGATAATCTTGGAGAGACTTCTGTCAGAAGTATGCAGGATCTTCGAGAACGCTCTTTTCGAGCTACTTAATGCGTGAAACACGTTATCTGGTGTTTTCACCACTCCACAGTGCGTTTGACATGCAGAACCAGCGATATCTTGGTTTTCGTGGGGTTTCAAGATGAGATATGCATTTTCTGCGATAATCTTGGTGAGACTTCTGTTAGAAGTATGCAGAATCATCGAGATCGCTCTTTTCGAGCTACTTAATGCACGAAACACGTTTTCTGGTGTTTTCACCACTCCACAGTACGTTTGACATGCAGAACCGGAGATATCTTGGTTTCGGTCGGGTTTCAAGCTGAGATATGCATTTTCTACGATAATCCTGGTGAGACTTCTGTCAGAATTATGCAGAATCTTCGAGAACGCTCTTTTCGAGCTATTTAATGCGAGAAACACGTTATCTGGTGTTTTCACCACTCCACATTTGGTTTGATATGCAGAACCGGTGATATTTTGGTTTTCGTCGGGTTTCAAGCTGAGATATGCATTTCCTGCGATAATCTTGGAGAGACTTCTGCCGAAGTATGCTGAATCATCTAGATCGCTCTTTTCGAGCTATTTAATGCGAGAAACACGTTATCTGGTGTTTTCACCACTCCACGGTACGTTTGATGTGCAGAACCGGAGATAACTCGGTTTTCGTCGGGTTTCAAGCTGAGATATGCATTTTCTACGACAATCTTGGTGAGACTTCTGTCAGAAGTATGCAGGATCTTCGAGAACGCTCTTTTCGAGCTATTTAATGCGAGAAACACGTTATCTGCTGTTTTCACCACTGCACAGTGCGTTTGACATGCAGAACCGGCGACATCTTGGATTTCGACGGGGTTCAAGCTGAGACATGCAATTTCTACGATAATCTTGGTGAGACTTCAGTCAGAAGTATGCAGAATCATCGGGATCGCTCTTTTCGAGCTATTTAATGCGAGAAACACGTTATCTGGTGTTTTCACCACTCCACAGTGCGTTTGATATGCAGAACCGGCGACATCTTGGCTTTCGTCGGGTATCAAGCTGAGATATGCATTTTCTACCATAATCTTGGTGAGACTTCTGGCAGAAGTATGCAGAATCATCTAGATCGCTCTTTTCGAGCTATTTAATGCGAGAAACACGTTTTCTGGTGTATTCACCACTCCACAGTACGTTTGACATGCAGAACCGGAGATATCTTGGTTTCGGTCGGGTTTCAAGCTGAGATATGCATTTTCTACGATAATCTTGGTGAGACGTCTGTCAGAAGTGTACAGAATCATCGGGATCGCTCTTTTCGTGCTATTTAATGCGAGAAACACGTTATCTGGTGTTTTCACCACTCCACAGTGCGTATGATATGCAGAACCGGCGACATCTTGATATTAGTAAGGTTTCAAGCTGAGATATGCATTTTCTACGATAATCTTGGTGAGACCTCTGTCAGAAGTATGCAGAATCATCTAGATCGCTCTTTTCGGCTATTTACTGCGAGAAACACGTTTTCTGGTGTATTCACCACTCCACAGTACGTTTGACATGCAGAACCGGCGACATCTTGGATGTCGGCGGGGTTCAAGCTGAGATATGCACTTTCTACGATAATCTTGGTGAGACTACTGTCAGAAGTATGCAGAATCATCTAGATCGCTCTTTTCGAGCTATTTAATCCGAGAAACACGTTTTCTGGTGTATTCACCCCTCCACAGTACGTTTGACATGCAGAACCGGAGATATCTTGGTTTCGGTCGGTTTCAGGCTGAGATATGCATTTTCTACGATAATCTTGGGGAGACGTCTGTCAGAAGTATGCAGAATCATCGGGATCGCACTTTTCGAGCTATTTAATGCGAGAAACACGTTATCTTGTGTTTTCACCACTCCACAGTGCGTTTGATATGCAGAACCGGCGACATCTTGGCTTTCGTCGGGTATCAAGCTGAGATATGCATTTTCAACGATAATCTTGGTGAGACTTCTGTCAGAAGTATGCATAATCACCGGGATCGCTCTTTTCGAGCTATATAATGCGAGAAACACGTTATCTGGTGTTTTCACCACTCCACAGTGCGTTTGATATGCAGAACCGGCGACATCTTGGAGTTCGTCGGGTTTCAAGCTGAGATATGCATTTTCTACGATAATCTTGGTGAGACTTCTGTCAGAAGTATGCAGAATCTTCGAAACCGCTCTTTTCGAGCTACACAATGCGAGAAACACGTTATCTGGTGTTTTCAACATTCCACAGTGCGTTTTATATGCAGAACCGGCGATATCTTGATTTTCGTGGTGTTTCCAGATGAGATGTGCATTTTCAACGATAATCTTGGTGAGACTTCTGTCAGAAGTATGCAGAATCATCGGGATCGCTCTTTTCGAGCTATTTAATGCGAGAAACACGTTATCTGGAGTTTTCACCACTCCACAGTGCGTTTGATATGCAGAACCGGCGATATCTTGATTTTCGTGGTGTTTGCAGCTGAGATATGCACTTTCTACTATAATCTTGGTGAGACTACTGTCAGAAGTATGCAGAATCATCTAGATCGCTCTTTTCGAGCTATTTAATGCGAGAAACACGTTTTCTGGTGTATTCACCACTCCACAGTACGTTTGACATGCAGAACCGGAGATATCTTGGTTTCGTGAGGTTTCAAGCTGAGATATGCATTTTCTGCGATAATCTTGGTGAGATTTCATTCAGAAGTATGCAGAATCATCTAGATCGCTCTTGTCGAGCTACTTAATGCAAAAAAACAAGTTTCCTTGTGTTTTCAACTTTCCACAGTGCGTTTGAAATGCAGAACCGGCGATATCTTGATTTTCGTGGTGTTTCCAGCTGAGATATGCATTTTCTGCGATAATCTTGGTGAGTCTTCTGTCAGAAGTATGCAGAATCATCGAGATCCATCTTTTCGGGCTATTAAATGCGAGTAACGCGTTATCTGGTGTTTTCACCACTCCACAGTGCGTTTGATATGCAGAACCGGCGACATCTTGGCTTTCGTCGGGTATCAAGCTGAGATATGCATTTTGTGCGATAATCTTGGTGAGACTTCAGTCAGAAGTAAGCAGAATCATCTAGATCGCTCTTGTCGAGCTATTTAATGCAAAAAAACAAGTTTCCTGGTGTTTTCAACATTCCACAGTGCGTTTGATATGCAGAACCGGCGATATCTTGATTTTCGTGGTGTTTCCAGCTGAGATATGCATTTTCTGCGATAATCTTGGTGAGTCTTCTGTCAGAAGTATGCAGAATCATCGAGATAACTCTTTTCGAGCTATTTAATGCGAGAAACACGTTATCTGGTGTTTTCACCACTCCACAGTGCGTTTGATTGTGCAGAACTGGCGACATCTTGATATCAGTGAGGTTTCAATCTGAGATATGCATTTTCTGCAATAATCTTGGTGAGACTTCTGTCAGAAGTATGCAGAATCATCTGGATCGCTCGTTTCGAGCTATTTAATGCGAAAAAACAAGTTTTCTGGTGCTTTCACCACTCCACAGTGCATTTGATATGCAGAACCGGCTATATCTTGATTTTCGTGAGGTTTCAAGCTGAGATATGCATTTTCTGCGATAATATTGGTGAGACTTCCGTCAGAAGCATGCAGAATCATCTAGTTCGCTCGTTTCGAGCTATTTGATACGAGAAACACGTTATCTGGTGTTTTCACCACTCCACAGTCCGTTTGATGTGCAAAACCGGAGATAACTTGGTTTTCGTGAGGTTTCAAGCTGAGATATGCATTTTCTGCGATAATATTGGAGAGACTTCAGTCAGAAGTATGCAGAATCATCTCGATCGCTCGTTTCGAGCTATTTAATGCGAAAAAACAAGTTTTCTGGTGTTTTCAACATTCCACAGTGCGTTTGATATGCAGAACCGGCGATATCTTGTTTTTCGTGGTGTTTCCAGCTGAGATATGCATTTTCTGCGATAATCTTGGTGAGTCTTCTGTCAGAAGTATGCAGAATCATCGAGATCCCTTCTTTCGAGCTATTTAATGCGAGAAACACGTTATCTGGTGTATTCACCACTCCACAGTGCGTTTGACATGCAGAACCGGCTATATCTTGATTTTCGTGAGGTTTCAAGCTGAGATATGCATTTTCTGCGATAATATTGGTGAGACTTCCGTCAGAAGCATGCAGAATCATCTAGTTCGCTCGTTTCGAGCTATTTGATACGAGAAACACGTTATCTGGTGTTTTCACCACTCCACAGTCCGTTTGATGTGCAAAACCGGAGATAACTTGGTTTTCGTGAGGTTTCAAGCTGAGATATGCATTTTCTGCGATAATATTGGAGAGACTTCAGTCAGAAGTATGCAGAATCATCTCGATCGCTCGTTTCGAGCTATTTAATGCGAAAAAACAAGTTTTCTGGTGTTTTCAACATTCCACAGTGCGTTTGATATGCAGAACCGGCGATATCTTGATTTTCGTGGTGTTTCCAGCTGAGATATGCATTTTCTGCGATAATCTTGGTGAGTCTTCTGTCAGAAGCATGCAGAATCATCGAGATCCCTTCTTTCGAGCTATTTAATGCGAGAAACACGTTATCTGGTGTTTTCTCCACTCCACAGTGCGTTTGATATGCAGAACCGGCGACAACTTGGCTTTCTTCGGGTATCAAGCTGAGATATGCATTTTCTACGGTAATCTTGGTGAGACTTCTGTCAGAAGTATGCAGAATCATCTAGATCGCTCTTTTCGAGCTATTTAATGCGAGAAACACGTTTTCTGGTGTATTCACCACTCCACAGTACGTTTGACATGCAGAACCGGAGATATCTTGGCTTTCGTCGGGTATCAAGCTGAGATGTGCATTTTCAACGATAATCTAGGTGAGACTTCTGTCAGAAGTATGCAAAGTCATCGGGATCGCTCTTTTCGAGCTATTTAATGCGAGAAACACGTTATCTGGAGTTTTCACCACTCCACAGTGCGTTTGATATGCAGAACCGGCGATATCTTGATTTTCGTGGTGTTTGCAGCTGAGATATGCATTTTCTACGATAACCATGGTGAGTCTTCTGTCAGAAGTATGCAGAATCATCTAGATCGCTCTTTTCGAGATATTTAATGCGAGAAACACGTTATCTGGTGTTTTCACCACTCCACAGTGTGTTTGGTATGCAGAACCGGCGACATCTTAATATTAGTAAGGTTTCAAGCTGAAATATGCATTTTCTGCAATAATCTTGGTGAGACTTCAGTCAGAAGTATGCAGAATCATCTAGATCGCTCGTTTCGAGCTATTTAATTCGAAAAAACAAGTTTTCTGGTTTTTCACCACTCCACAGTGCGTTTGATATGCAGAACCGGCGACATCTTGGCTTTCTTCGGGTATCAAGCTGAGATATGCATTTTCTACGTTAATCTTGGTGAGACTTCTGTCAGAAGTATGCAGAATCATCTAGATCGCTCTTTTCGAACTATTTAATGCGAGAAACACGTTTTCTGGTGTATTCACCACTCCACAGTACGTTTGACATGCAGAACCGGAGATATCTTGATTTCGGTCGGGTTTCAAGCTGAGATATGCATTTTCTACGATAATCTTGGTGAGACTTCTGTCAGAAGTATGCAGAATCATCGATATCGCTCTTTTCGAGCTATTAAATGCGAGAAACACGATATCTGGTGTTTTCACCACTCCACAGTGCGTTTGACATGCAGAACCGGCGATATCTTGACTTTCGTGAGGTTTCAATCTGAGATATGCATTTTCTGCGATAATATTGGTGAGACTTCCGTCAGAAGTATGCAGAATCATCTAGTTCGCTCGTTTCGAGCTATTTGATGCGAGAAACACGTTATCTGGTGTTTTCACCACTCCACAGTGCGTTTGATATGCAGAAGCGGCGACATCTTGGCTTTCGTCGGGTATCAAGCTGAGATATGCATTTTCTGCGATAATCTTGTTGAGACTTCAGTCAGAAGTATGCAGAATCATCGAGATCCCTCTTTTCGAGCTCTTTAGTGCGAGAAACACGTTATCTGGTGTTTTCACCACTCCACAGTGCGTTTGATATGCAGAACCGGCGACATCTTGGCTTTCGTCGGGTATCAAGCTGAGATATGCATTTTCTGCGATAATCTTGGTGAGACTTCAGTCAGAAGTATGCAGAATCATCTAGATCGCTCTTGTCGAGCTATTTAATGCCAAAAAACAAGCTTCCTGGTGTTTTCAACATTCCACAGTGTGTTTGATATGCAGAACCGGCGATATCTTGATTTTCGTGGTGTTTCCAGCTGAGATATGCATTTTCTGCGATTATCTTTGTGAGACGTCTGTCAGAAGTATGCAGAATCATCGGGATCGCTCTTTTCGTGCTACTTAATGCGAGGAACACGTTATCTGGTGTTTTCACCACTCCACAGTGCGTTTGATATGCAGAACCGGCGACATCTTGGCTTTCTTCGGGTATCAAGCTGAGATATGCATTTTCTACGATAATCTTGGTGAGACTTCTGTCAGATGTATGCAGAATCATCGGGATCGCTTTTTCGAGCTACCTAATGCACGAAACACGTTTCCTGGTGTTTTCACCTTTCCACAGTACGTTTGACATGCAGAACCGGAGATATCTTGGTTTCGGTCGGGTTTCAAGCTGAGATATGCATTTTCTACGATAATCCTGGTGAGACTTCTGTCAGAAGTATGCAGAATCTTCGAGAACACTCTTTTCGAGCTACTTAATGCGCGAAACACGTTTTCTGGTATTTTCACCACTCCACGGTACGTTTGATGTGCAGAACCGGAGATAACTCGGTTTTCGTCGGGTTTCAAGCTGAGATATGCATTTTCTACGACAATCTTGGTGAGACTTCTGTCAGCAGTATGCAGGATCTTCGAGAACGCTCTTTTCGAGCTACTTAATGCGTGAAACACGTTTTCTGGTGTTTTCACCACTCCACAGTGCGTTTGAAATGCAGAACCGGCGACATCTTGGTTTTCGTGGGGTTTCAAGCTGAGATATGTATTTTCTGCGATAATCTTGGTTTGACTTCTGTCCGAAGTATGCTGAATCATCGAGATCGCTCTTTTCGAGCTAGCTAGTGCGAGAAACACGTTATCTGGTGTTTTCACCACTCCACAGTGCGTTTGATATGCAGAACAGTAGATACCTTGGTTTTCGTGGGGTTTCAAGCTGAGATATGCATTTTCTGCTATCATCTTGTTGAGACTTCTGTCCGAAGTATGCAGAATCATCGAGATCGCTCGTTTCGAGCTACTGAATGCGAGAAACACGTTATCTAGTGTTTTCATCACTCCACAGGGCGTTTGATATGCAGAACCGGCGATATTTTGGTTTTTGTCGGGTTTCAAGATGAGATATGCATTTTCTACGACAATCTTGGTGAGACTTCTGTCCGAAGTATGCTGAATCATCGAGATCGCTCTGTTCTAGCTAGTTAGTGCGAAAAACACGTTATCTGGTGTTTTCACCACTCCACAGTGCGTTTGATATGCAGAACAGTAGATATCTTGGTTTTCGTGGGGTTTCAAGCTGAGATATGCATTTTCTGCGATAATCTTGTTGAGACATCTGTCCGAAGTATGCAGAATCATCGAGATCGCTCTTTTCTTGCTATTTAATGCGTGAAACACGTTCGCTGGTTGTTTTCACCACTCCACAGTGCGTTTGATATGCAGAACCGGCGATATCTTGATTTTTGTCGGGTTTCAAGCTGAGATATGCATTTTCTACGATAATCTTGGTGAAACATCTATCCGAAGTATGCAGAAACATCGAGAGCGCACTTTTCGAGCTATTTAATGCGAGAAACTCGGTTTCTGGGGTTTTCAACACTCCACGGTACGTTTGATGTGCAGAACCGGAGATAACTCGGTTTTCGTCGGGTTTCAAGCTGAGATATGCATTTTCTACGACAATCTTGGTGAGCTTCTGTCCGAAGTATGCAGAATCATCGAGACCGCTCGGTTCGAGATATTTAATGCGAGAAACACGTTATCTGGTGTTTTCACCACTCCACAGTGCGTTTGATATGCAGAACAGTAGATATCTTGGTTTTCGTGGGGTTTCAAGCTGAGATATGCATTTTCTGCGATAATCTTGTTGAGACTTCTGTCCGAAGTATGCAGAATCATCGAGATCGCTCTTTTCGAGCTATTTAATGCGAGAAACACGTTCTCTGGTTGCTTTCACCACTCCACAGTGCGTTTGATATGCAGAACCAGCGATATCTTGGTTTTCGTTGCATTTCAAGCTGTGATATGTATTTCCTGCGATAATCTTGGTGAGACTTCTGTCCGAAGTATGCTGAATCATCGAGATCGCTCTGTTCTAGCTAGTTAGTGCGAAAAACACGTTATCTGGTGTTTTCACCAATCCACAGTGCGTTTGATATGCAGAACAGTAGATATCTTGGTTTTCGTGGGGTTTCAAGCTGAGATATGCATTTTCTGCGATAATCTTGTTGAGACATCTGTCCGAAGTATGCAGGATCATCGAGATCGCTCTTTTCGAGCTATTTAATGCGAGAAACACGTTCGCTGGTTGTTTTCACCACTCCACAGTGCGTTTGATATGCAGAACCGGCGATATCTCGATTTTCGTGGTGTTTCCAGCTGAGATATGCATTTTCTGCGATAATATTGGTGAGACTTCTGTCACAAGGAAGCAGAATCATCTAGATCGCTCTTTTCGAGCTACCTAATGCACGAAACACGTTTTCTGGTGTTTTCACCACTCCACAGTACGTTTGACATGCAGAACCGGAGATATCTTGGTTTCGGTCGGGTTTCAAGCTGAGATATGCATTTTCTACGATAATCCTGGTGAGACTTCTGTCAGCAGTATGCAGAATCTTCGAGAACGCTCTTTTCGAGCTACTTAATGCGCGAAACACGTTTTCTGGTGTTTTCACCACTCCACGGTACGTTTGATGTGCAGAACCGGAGATAACTCGGTTTTCGTCGGGTTTCAAGCTGAGATATGCATTTTCTACGACAATCTTGGTGAGACTTCTGTCAGAAGTATGCAGGATCTTCGAGAACGCTCTTTTCGAGCTACTTAATGCGTGAAACACGTTTTCTGGTGGTTTCACCACTCCACAGTGCGTTTGATATGCAGAACCGGCGACATCTTGGTTTTCGTGGGGTTTCAAGCTGAGATATCTATTTGCTGCGATAATCTTGGTGACACCTCTGTCCGAAGTATGCTGAATCATCGAGATCGCTCTTTTCGAGCTAGCTAGTGCGAGAAACACGTTATCTGGTGTTTTCACCACTCCACAGTGCGTTTGATATGCAGAACAGTAGATACCTTGGTTTTCGTGGGGTTTCAAGCTGAGATATGCATTTTCTGCTATCATCTTGTTGAGACTTCTGTCCGAAGTATGCAGAATCATCGAGATCGCTCTTTTCGAGCTACTGAATGCGAGAAACACGTTATCTGGTGTTTTCACCACTCCACAGTGCGTTGGATATGCAGAACCGGAGATATTTTGGTTTTCGTCGGGTTTCAAGCTGAGATATGCATTTTCTACGATAAGCTTGGTAAAACATCTGTCCGAAGTATGCAGAAACATCGAGAGCACTCTTTTCGAGCTATTTAATGCGAGAAACACGTTTTCTGGGGGTTTCACCACTCCACAGTTCGTTGGATATGCAGAACAGTAGATGTCTTGGTTTTCGTGGGGTTTCAAGCAGAGATATGCATTTTCTGCGATAATCTTGGTGAGACTTCTGTTAGAAGTATGCAGAATCATCGAGATCGCGCTTTTCGAGCTATTTAATGCGAGAAACACGTTATCTGGTGTTTTCACCACTCCACATTTGGTTTGATATGCAGAACCGGCGATATTTTGGTTTTCGTCGGGTTTCAAGCTGAGATATGCATTTCCTGCGATAATCTTGGAGAGACTTCTGTCCGAAGTATGCTGAATCATCTAGATCGCTCTTTTCGAGCTATTTAATGCGAGAAACACGTTATCTGGTGTTTTCACCACTCCACAGTGCGTTTGACATGCAGAACAAGCGATATCTTGGTTTTCGTGGGGTTTCAAGCTGAGATATGCATTTTCTGCGATAATATTGGTGAGAATTCAGTCAGAAGTATGCAGAATCATCTAGATCGCTCTTTTCGAGCTACTTAATGCACGAAACACGTTTTCGGGTGTTTTCACCACTCCACAGTACGTTTGACATGCAGAACCGGAGATATCTTGGTTTCGGTCGGGTTTCAAGCTGAGATATGCATTTTCTACGATAATCCTGGTGAGACTTCTGTCAGAATTATGCAGAATCTTCGAGAACGCTCTTTTCGAGCTACTTAATGCGCGAAACACGTTTTCTGGTGTTTTCACCAATCCACGGAACGTTTGATGTGCAGAACCGGAGATATATCGGTTTTCGTCGGGTTTCAAGCTGAGATATGCATTTTCTACGATAATCTTGGAGAGACTTCTGTCCGAAGTATGCTGAATCATCTAGATCGCTCTTTTCGAGCTATTTAATGCGAGAAACACGTTATCTGGTGTTTTCACCACTCCACAGTGCGTTTGACATGCAGAACAAGCGATATCTTGGTTTTCGTGGGGTTTCAAGCTGAGATATGCATTTTCTGCGATAATATTGGTGAGAATTCAGTCAGAAGTATGCAGAATCATCTAGATCGCTCTTTTCGAGCTACTTAATGCACGAAACACGTTTTCGGGTGTTTTCACCACTCCACAGTACGTTTGACATGCAGAACCGGAGATATCTTGGTTTCGGTCGGGTTTCAAGCTGAGATATGCATTTTCTACGATAATCCTGGTGAGACTTCTGTCAGAATTATGCAGAATCTTCGAGAACGCTCTTTTCGAGCTACTTAATGCGCGAAACACGTTTTCTGGTGTTTTCACCACTCCACGGAACGTTTGATGTGCAGAACCGGAGATATATCGGTTTTCGTCGGGTTTCAAGCTGAGATATGCATTTTCTACGATAATCTTGGTGAGACTTCTGTCAGAAGTATGCAGGATCTTCGAGAACGCTCTTTTCGAGCTACTTAATGCGAGAAACACGTTTTCTGGTGTTTTGACCACTCCACAGTGCGTTTGATATGCAGAACCAGCGATATCTTGGTTTTCGTGGGGTTTCAAGATGAGATATGCATTTTCTGCGATAATATTGGTGAGACTTCAGTCAGAAGTATGCAGAATCATCTAGATCGCTCTTTTCGAGCTACTTAATGCACGAAACACGTTTTCTGGTGTTTTCACCACTCCACAGTACGTTTGACATGCAGAACCGGAGATATCTTGGTTTCGGTCGGGTTTCCAGCTGAGATATTCATTTTCTACGATAATCCTGGTGGACTTCTGTCAGAAGTATGCAGAATCTTCGAGAACGCTCTTTTCCAGCTACTTAATGCGCTAACACGTTTTCTGGTGTTTTGGCCACTCCACGGTACGTTTGATGTGCAGAACCGGAGATAACTCGGTTTTCGTCGGGTTTCAAGCTGAGATATGCATTTTGTACGATAATCTTGGTGAGACTTCTGTCCGAAGTATGCAGGATCTTCGAGATCGCTCTATTCGAGCTATTTAATGCGAGAAACACGTTCTCTGGGGTTTTCACCACTCCACAGTTCGTTGGATATGCAGAACAGTAGATGTCTTGGTTTTCGTGGGGTTTCAAGCAGAGATATGCATTTTCTGCGATAATCTTGGTGAGACTTCTGTTAGAAGTATGCAGAATCATCGAGATCGCGCTTTTCGAGCTATTTAATGCGAGAAACACGTTATCTGGTGTTTTCACCACTCCACATTTGGTTTGATATGCAGAACCGGCGATATTTTGGTTTTCGTCGGGTTTCAAGCTGAGATATGCATTTCCTGCGATAATCTCGGAGAGACTTCTGTCCGAAGTATGCTGAATCATCTAGATCGCTCTTTTCGAGCTATTTAATGCGAGAAACACGTTATCTGGTGTTTTCACCACTCCACAGTGCGTTTGACATGCAGAACCAGCGATATCTTGGTTTTCGTGGGGTTTCAAGCTGAGATATGCATTTTCTGCGATAATATTGGTGAGAATTCAGTCAGAAGTATGCAGAATCATCTAGATCGCTCTTTTCGAGCTACTTAATGCACGAAACACGTTTTCTGGTGTTTTCACCACTCCACAGTACGTTTGACATGCAGAACCGGAGATATCTTGGTTTCGGTCGGGTTTCAAGCTGAGATATGCATTTCCTGCGATAATCTTGGAGAGACTTCTGTCCGAAGTATGCTGAATCATCTAGATCGCTCTTTTCGAGCTATTTAATGCGAGAAACACGTTATCTGGTGTTTTCACCACTCCACAGTGCGTTTGACATGCAGAACCAGCGATATCTTGGTTTTCGTGGGGTTTCAAGCTGAGATATGCATTTTCTGCGATAATATTGGTGAGAATTCAGTCAGAAGTATGCAGAATCATCTAGATCGCTCTTTTCGAGCTACTTAATGCACGAAACACGTTTTCTGGTGTTTTCACCACTCCACAGTACGTTTGACATGCAGAACCGGAGATATCTTGGTTTCGGTCGGGTTTCAAGCTGAGATATGCATTTTCTACGATAATCCTGGTGAGACTTCTGTCAGAATTATGCAGAATCTTCTAGAACGCTCTTTTCGAGCTACTTAATGCGCGAAACACGTTTTCTGGTGTTTTCACCACTCCACGGAACGTTTGATGTGCAGAACCGGAGATATATCGGTTTTCGTCGGGTTTCAAGCTGAGATATGCATTTTCTACTATAATCTTGGTGAGACTTCTGTCAGAAGTATGCAGGATCTTCGAGAACGCTCTTTTCGAGCTACTTAATGCGAGAAACACGTTTTCTGGTGTTTTGACCACTCCACAGTGCGTTTGATATGCAGAACCAGCGATATCTTGGTTTTCGTGGGGTTTCAAGATGAGATATGCATTTTCTGCGATAATATTGGTGAGACTTCAGTCAGAAGTATGCAGAATCATCTAGATCGTTCTTTTCGAGCTACTTAATGCACGAAACACGTTTTCTGGTGTTTTCACTACTCCACAGTACGTTTGACATGCAGAACCGGAGATATCTTGGTTTCGGTCGGGTTTCAAGCTGAGATATTCATTTTCTACGATAATCCTGGTGGACTTCTGTCAGAAGTATGCAGAATCTTCGAGAACGCTCTTTTCCAGCTACTTAATGCGCTAACACGTTTTCTGGTGTTTTGGCCACTCCACGGTACGTTTGATATGCAGAACAGTAGATGTCTTGGTTTTCGTGGGGTTTCAAGCAGAGATATGCATTTTCTGCGATAATCTTGGTGAGACTTCTGTTAGAAGTATGCAGAATCATCGAGATCGCGCTTTTCGAGCTATTTAATGCGAGAAACACGTTATCTGGTGTTTTCACCACTCCACATTTGGTTTGATATGCAGAACCGGCGATATTTTGGTTTTCGTCGGGTTTCAAGCTGAGATATGCATTTCCTGCGATAATCTTGGAGAGACTTCTGTCCGAAGTATGCTGAATCATCTAGATCGCTCTTTTCGAGCTATTTAATGCGAGAAACACGTTATCTGGTGTTTTCACCACTCCACAGTGCGTTTGACATGCAGAACCAGCGATATCTTGGTTTTCGTGGGGTTTCAAGATGAGATATGCATTTTCTGCGATAATCTTGGTGAGACTTCTGTTAGAAGTATGCAGAATCATCGAGATCGCGCTTTTCGAGCTATTTAATGCGAGAAACACGTTATCTGGTGTTTTCACCACTCCACATTTGGTTTGATATGCAGAACCGGTGATATTTTGGTTTTCGTCGGGTTTCAAGCTGAGATATGCATTTCCTGCGATAATCTTGGTGAGACTTCTGTCCGAAGTATGCTGAATCATCTAGATCGCACTTTTCGAGCTATTTAATGCGAGAAACACGTTATCTGGTGTTTTCACCACTCCACAGTGCGTTTCATATGCAGAACCAGCGATATCTTGGTTTTCGTGGCATTTCAAGCTGAGATATGCATTTCCTGCGATAATCGTGGTGAGACTTCTGTCCGATGTATGCTGAATCATCCAGAGCGCTCTTTTCGAGCTATTTATTGCAGGAAACACGTTCTCTGGTGTTTTCACCACTCCACAGTTGGTTTGATATGCAGAACCGACGATATTTTGGTTTTCGTCGGGTTTCAAGCTGAGATATGCATTTTCTACGATAATCTTGGTGAAACATCTGTCCGAAGTATGCAGAAACATCGAGAGCGCTCTTTTCGAGCTATTTAATGCGAGAAACACGTTATCTGGTGTTTTCACCACTCCACAGTGCGTTTGATATGCAGAACAGTAGATATCTTGGTTTTCGTGGGGTTTCAAGCTGAGATATGCATTTTCTACGATAATCTTGGTGGGTCTTTTGTCAGAAGTATGCAGAATCATCTAGATCGCTCTTTTCGAGCTACTTAATGCACGAAACACGTTTTCTTGTGTTTTCACCACTCCACAGTACGTTTGACATGCAGAACCGCAGATATCTTGGTTTCGGTCGGGTTTCAAGCTGAGATATGCATTTTCTACGATAATCCTGGTGAGACTTCTGTCAGAAGTATGCAGAATCTTCGAGAACGCTCTTTTCGAGATACTTAATGCGCGAAACACGTTTTCTGGTGTTTTCACCACACCACGGTACGTTTGATGTGCAGAACCGGAGATAACTCGGTTTTCGTCGGGTTTCAAGTTGAGATATGCATTTTCTGCGATAATATTGGTGGGGCTTTTGTCAGAAGTATGCAGAATCATCTAGATCGCTCTTTTCGAGCTATTTAATGCGAGAAACACGTTATCTGATGTTTTCACCACTCCACAGTGCGTTTGATATGCAGAACCGGCGACATCTTTGATTTCGGCGGGTTTCAAGCTGAGATATGCATTTTCTACGATAATCCTGGTGAGACTTCTGTCAGAAGTATGCAGAATCTTCGAGAACGCTCTTTTCGAGATACTTAATGCGCGAAACACGTTTTCTGGTGTTTTCACCACACCACGGTACGTTTGATGTGCAGAACCGGAGATAACTCGGTTTTCGTCGGGTTTCAAGCTGAGATATGCATTTTCTACGATAATCTTGGTGAGACTTCTGTCAGAAGTATGCAGGATCATCGAGATCGCACTTTTTGAGCTATTTAATGCGAGAAACTCGTTTTCTGGGGTTTTCACCACTCCACAGTTCGTTGGATATGCAGAACCGTAGATATCTTGGTTTCCGTGGGGTTTCAAGCTGAGATATGCATTTCCTGCGATAATCTTGTAGAGACTTCTGTCCGAAGTATGCTGAATCATCGAGATCGCTCTTTTTGAGCTAGCTAGTGCGAGAAACACGTTATCTGGTGTTTTCACCACTTCACAGTGCGTTTGATATGCAGAACAGTAGATACCTTGGTTTTCGTGGGGTTTCAAGCTGAGATATGCATTTTCTACGATAAGCTTGGTAAAACATCTGTCCGAAGTATGCAGAAACATCGAGAGCACTCTTTTCGAGCAATTTAATGCGAGAAACACGTTTTCTGCGGGTTTCACCACTCCACAGTGCGTTTGACATGCAGAACCAGCGATATCTTGGTTTCGGTCGGGTTTCAAGCTGAGATATGCATTTTCTACGATAATCCTGGTGAGACTTCTGTCAGAAGTATGCAGAATCATCGTGATCGGCCTTTTCGAGCTATTTAACGCGAGAAACACGTTCTCTGGTTGCTTTCACCACTCCGCAGTGCGTTTGATATGCAGAACCGGCAACATCTTGATTTTCGAGAGGTTTCGAGCTGAGATATGCATTTTCTGCGATAATATTGGTGAGGCATCAGTCAGAAGTATGCCGAATCATCTAGATCGCTCTTTTCGAGCTACTTAATGCACGAAACACGTTTTCTGGTGTTTTCACCACTCCACAGTACGTTTGACATGCAGAACCGTAGATATCTTGGTTTCGGTCGGGTTTCAAGCTGAGATATGCATTTTCTACGATAATCCTGGTGAGACTTCTGTCAGAAGTATGCAGAATCTTCGAGAACGCTCTTTTCAAGATACTTAATGCGCGAAACACGTTTTCTGGTGTTTTCACCACTCCACAGTTCGTTGGAAATGTAGAACCGGAGATATCTCGGTTTTCGTGGGGTTTCAAGCTGAGATCGGCATTTCCTGCTATAATCTTGGAGAGACTTCTGTCCGAAGTATGCTGAATCATCTAGATCGCTCTTTTCGAGCTATTTAATGCGAGGAACACGTTATCTGGTGTTTTCACCACTCCACAGTGCGTTTGACATGCAGAACCTGCGATATCTTGATTTTCGTGGGGTTTCAAGCTGAGATATGCATTTTCTGCGATAATATTGGGGAGACTTCAGTCAGAAGTATGCAGAATCATCTAGATCGCTCTTTTCGAGCTACTTAATGCACGAAACAAGTTTTCTGGTGTTTTCACCACTCCACAGTGCGTTTGATATGCAGAACCAGCGATATCTTGGTTTTCGTGGGGTTTCAGTGTGAGATATGCATTTTCTGCGATAATATTGGTGAGACTTCAGTCAGAAGTATGCAGAATCATCTAGATCGCTCTTTTCGAGCTACTTACTGCACGAAACACGTTTTCTGGTGTTTTCCCCACTCCACAGTACGTTTGACATGCTGAACAGGAGATGTCTTGGTTTGCGTGGGGTTTCAAGCTGAGATATGCATTTTCTGCGATAATCTTGGTGAGACTTCTGTTAGAAGTATGCAGAATCATCGAGATCGCACTTTTCGAGCTATTTAATGCGAGAAACACGTTATCTGGTGTTTTCACCACTCCACAGTGCGTTTGATATGCAGAACCGGCGATATCTTGGTTTTCGTGGGGTTTCAAGCTGAGTATGCATTTTCTACGATAATCTTGGTGAGACTTCTGTCCGAAGTATGCAGAAACATCGAGAGCGCTCTTTTCGAGCTATTTAATGCGAGAAACACGTTTTCTGGGGTTTCCACCACTCCACAGTTCTTTGGATATGCAGAACAGTAGATATCTTGGTTTGCGTGGGGTTTCAAGCAGAGATATGCATTTTCTGCGATAATCTTGGTGAGACTTCTGTCCGAAGTATGCTGAATCATCTAGATCGCACTTTTCGAGCTATTTAATGCGAGAAACACGTTATCTGGTGTTTTCACCACTCCACAGGTAGTTTGATATGCAGAACCGGCGATATTTTGGTTTTCGTCAAGTTTCAAGCTGAGATATGCATTTTCTACGATAATCTTGGAGAAACATCTGTCCGAAGTATGCAGAAACATCGAGGGCGCTCTTTTCGAGCTAGTTAATGCACGAAACACGTTTTCTGGTGTTTTCACCACTCCACAGTACGTTTGACATGCAGAACCGGAGATATCTTGGTTTCGGTCGGGTTTCAAGCTGAGATATGCATTTTCTGCGATCATCTTGGTGAGTCTTCTGTCAGAAGTTTGCAGAATCATCGATATCGCTCTTTTCGAGCTATTTAATGCGAGAAACACGTTATCTGGTGTTTTGTCCACTCCACAGTGCGTTTGATATGTAGAGCCGCCGATAACTTGGTTTTCGTGGGGTTTCCAGCTGAAATATGCATTTTCTGCGATAATCTTGGTGTTTCATCTATGAGAAGAATGCAGAATCATCGAGAACGCTCTTTTCGAGTTAGTTAAAGCGAGAAACACGTTTTCTGGTGTTTTCAACATTCCACAGTGCGTGTGATATGCAGAACCGACGATATCTTTGTTTTCGTGGGGTTTCCAGCTGAAATAAGCATTTTCTGCGATAATCTTGGTGTTTCATCTATGAGAAGTATGCAGAATCATCGAGAACGCTCTTTTCGAGTTAGCTAATGCGAGAAACACGTTTTCTGGTGTGTTCAACACTCCACAGTGCGTTTGATATGTAGAGCCGCCGATAACTTGGTTTTCGTGGTGTTTCCAGCTGAGATATGCATTTTCTGCGATAATCTTGGTGAGACTTCAGTCCGAAGTATGCAGAATCATCGATATCGCTCTTTTCGCGCTATTTATTGCGAGAAACACGTCATCTGGTGTTTTGACAACTCCACAGTGCGTTTGATATGTAGAGCCGCCGATAACTTGGTTTTCGTGGTGTTTCCAGCTGAGATATGCATTTTCTGCGATAAGCTTGGTGAGTCTTCTGCCAGAAGTATGCAGAATCATCTAGATCGCTCTTTTCGAGCTATTTAATGCGAGCAACACGTTTTCTGGTGTATTCACCTCTCCACAGTACGTTAGACATGCAGAACCGGAGATATCTTCGTTTCGGTGGGGTTTCAAGCTGAGATATGCATTTTCTGCGATAATCTTTGTGTTTCATCTATGAGAAGTATGCAGAATCATCGAGAACGCTCTTTTCGAGCTAGTTAATGCGAAAAAACAAGTTTTCTGGTGTTTTGACCACTCCACAGTGCGTTTGATATGTAGAGCCGCCGATAACTTGGTTTTCGTGGGGTTTCCAGCTGAAATATGCATTTTCTGCGATAATCTGGGTGTTTCATCTATGAGAAGTGTGCAGAATCATCGAGAACGCCCTTTTCGAGCTATTTATTGCGAGAAACACTTCATCTGGTGTTTTGACCACTCCACAGTGCGTTTGATATGTAGAGCCGCCGATAACTTGGTTTTCGTGGGGTTTCCAGCTGAAATATGCATTTTCTGCGATAATCTTGGTGTTTCATCTATGAGAAGTATGCAGAATCATCGAGAACGCTCTTTTCGAACTAGTTAATGCGAAAAAACAAGTTTTCTGGTGTTTTGACCACTCCACAGTGCGTTTGATATGTAGAGCCGCCGATAACTTGGTTTTCGTGGGGTTTCCAGCTGAAATATGCATTTTCTGCGATAATCTTGGTGCTTCATCTATGAGAAGTATGCAGAATCATCGAGAACACTCTTTTCGAGATAGTTAATGCGAGAAACACGTTATCTGGTTGTTTTCACCACTCCACAGTGCGTTTGATATGTAGAGCCGCCGATAACTTCGTTTTCGTGGGGTTTCAAGTTCAAATTTGCATTTTCTGCGATAATATTGGTGAGACTTCAGTCAGAAGTATGCAGAATCATCTAGATCGCTCGTTTCGAGCTATTTAATGCGAGAAACACGTTATCTGGTTGTTTTCACCACTCCACAGTGCGTTTGATGTGCAGAACCGGCGCCATCTTGATTTTCGTGAGGTTTCTAGCTGAGATATGCATTTTCTGCGATAATCTTGGTGAGACTTCAGTCAGAAGTATGCAGAATCACCTCGATCGCTCTTTTCGAGTTATTTAATGCGAAAAAACCAGTTTTCTGGCTTTTTCAACATTCCACAGTGCGTTTGATATGCAGAACCGGCGACATCTAGATTTTCGTGAGGTTTCAAGCTGAGATATGCATTTTCTGCGATAATATTGGTGAGACTTCTGTCCGAAGTATGCACAATCATCGATATCGCTCTTTTCGAGCTATTTATTGCGAGAAACACGTCATCTGGTGTTTTGACCACTCCACAGTGCGTTTGATATGTAGAGCCGCCGATAACTTGGTTTTCGTGGGGTTTCCAGCTGAAATATGCATTTTCTGCGATAATCTTGGTGCTTCATCTATGAGAAGTATGCAGAATCATCGAGAACGCTCTTTTCGAGATAGTTAATGCGAGAAACACGTTATCTGGTTGTTTTCACCACTCCACAGTGCGTTTGATATGTAGAGCCGCCGATAACTTCGTTTTCGTGGGGTTTCAAGTTCAAATTTGCCTTTTCTGCGATAATATTGGTGAGACTTCAGTCAGAAGTATGCAGAATCATCTAGATCGCTCGTTTCGAGCTATTTAATGCGAGAAACACGTATTCTGGTGTTTTCAACACTCCACAGTGCGTTTGATATGTAGAGCCGCCGATAACTTGGTTTTCGTGGTGTTTCCAGCTGAGATATGCATTTTCTGCGATAATCTTGGTGAGACTTCAGTCAGAAGTATGCAGAATCATCTATATCGCTCGTTTCGAGCTATTTAATGCGAGAAACACGTTATCTGGTTGTTTTGACCACTCCACAGTGCGTTTGATATGTAGAGCCGCCGATAACTTGGTTTTCGTGGGGTTTCCAGCTGAAATATGCATTTTCTGCGATAATCTTGGTGTTTCATCTATGAGAAGTATGCAGAATCATCGAGAACGCTCTTTTCGAGCTAGTTAATGCGAAAAAACAAGTTTTCTGGTGTTTTGACCACTCCACAGTGCGTTTGATATGTAGATCCGCCTATAACTTGGTTTTCGTGGGGTTTCCAGCTGAAATATGCATTTTCTGCGATAATCTTGGTGTTTCATCTATGAGAAGTATGCAGAATCATCGAGAACGCTCTTTTCGAGTTAGTTAATACGAAAAAACAAGTTTTCTGGTGTTTTGACCACTCCTCAGTGCGTTTGATATGTAGAGCCGCCGATAACTTGGTTTTCGTGGGGTTTCCAGCTGAAATATGCATTTTCTGCGATAATCTTGGTGTTTCATCTATGAGAAGTATGCAGAATCATCGAGAACGCTCTTTTCGAGATAGTTAATGCGAAAAAACAAGTTTTCTGGTGTTTTGACCACTCCACAGTGCGTTTGATATGTAGAGCCGCCGATAACTTGCTTTTCGTGGGGTTTCTAGCTCAAATATGCATTTTCTGCGACAATCTTGGTGTATCATCTATGAGAAGTATGCAGAATCATCGAGAACGCTTTTTTCGAGCTAGTTAATGCGAAAACCACGTTTTCTGGTGTTTTCACCACTCCACAGTGCGTCCGACATGCGGAACCGGCGAAATCTTGATTTTCGTGGTGTTTCCAGCTGAGATATGCATTTTCTGCGATAAGCTTGGTGAGTCTTCTGCCAGAAGTATGCAGAATCATCAAGAACGCTCTTTTCGAGTTAGTTAATGCGAGAAACACGTTTTCTGGTGTGTTCAACACTCCATAGTGCGTTTGATATGTAGAGCCGCCGATAACTTGGTTTTCGTGGTGTTTCCAGCTGAGATATACATTTTCTGCTATAATCTAGGTGAGACTTCAGTCTGAAGTATGCAGAATCATCTAGATCGCTCGTTTCGAGCTATTTAATGCGAGAAACACGTCTTCTGGTGTTTTGACCACTCCACAGTACGTTAGACATGCAGAACCGGAGATATCTTCGTTTCGGTCGGGTTTGAAGCTGAGATATGCATTTTCTACGATAATATTGGTGAGACCTCTGTCAGCAGTATGCAGAATCTTCGAGAACGCTCTTTTCGAGCTAATTAATGCGAGAAACACGTATTCTGGTGTTTTCAACACTCCACAGTGCGTTTGATATGTAGAGCCGCCGATAACTTGGTTTTCGTGGTGTTTCCAGCTGAGATATGCATTTTCTGCGATAATCTTGGTGAGACTTCAGTCAGAAGTATGCAGAATCATCTATATCGCTCGTTTCGAGCTATTTAATGCGAGAAACACGTTATCTGGTTGTTTTGACCACTCCACAGTGCGTTTGATATGTAGAGCCGCCGATAACTTGGTTTTCGTGGGGTTTCCAGCTGAAATATGCATTTTCTGCGATAATCTTGGTGTTTCATCTATGAGAAGTATGCAGAATCATCGAGAACGCTCTTTTCGAGCTAGTTAATGCGAAAAAACAAGTTTTCTGGTGTTTTGTCCACTCCACAGTGCGTTTGATATGTAGAGCCGCCTATAACTTGGTTTTCGTGGGGTTTCCAGCTGAAATATGCATTTTCTGCGATAATCTTGGTGTTTCATCTATGAGAAGTATGCAGAATCATCGAGAACGCTCTTTTCGAGCTAGTTAATGCGAAAAAACAAGTTTTCTGGTGTTTTGACCACTCCTCAGTGCGTTTGATATGTAGAGCCGCCGATAACTTGGTTTTCGTGGGGTTTCCAGCTGAAATATGCATTTTCTGCGATAATCTTGGTGTTTCATCTATGAGAAGTATGCAGAATCATCGAGAACGCTCTTTTCGAGATAGTTAATTCGAAAAAACAAGTTTTCTGGTGTTTTGACCACTCCACAGTGCGTTTGATATGTAGAGCCGCCGATAACTTGCTTTTCGTGGGGTTTCCAGCTGAAATATGCATTTTCTGCGATAATCTTGGTGTATCATCTATGAGAAGTATGCAGAATCATCGAGAACGCTTTTTTCGAGCTAGTTAATGCGAGAAACACGTTTTCTGGTGTTTTCACCACTCCACAGTGCGTCTGATATGCGGAACCGGCGATATCTTGATTTTCGTGAGGTTTCAAGCTGAGATATGCATTTTCTGCGATAATATTGGCGAGACTTCTGTCCGAAGTATGCAGAATCATGGATATCGCTCTTTTCGAGCTATTTAATGCGAGAAACACGTTATCTGGTGTTTTGACCACTCCACAGTGCGTTTGATATGTAGAGCCACCGATAACTTGCTTTTCGTAGGGTTTCCAGCTGAAATATGCATTTTCTGCGATAATCTTGGTGTAGCATCTATGAGAAGTATGCAGAATCATCGAGAACGCTTTTTTCGAGCTAGTTAATGGGAAAACCACGTTTTCTGGTGTTTTCACCACTCCACAGTGCGTCTGACATGCGGAACCGGCGATATCTTGATTTTCGTGGTGTTTCCAGCTGAGATATGCATTTTCTGCGATAAGCTTGGTGAGTCTTCTGCCAGAAGTATGCAGAATCATCTAGATCGCTCTTTTCGAGCTATTTAATGCGAGCAACACGTTTTCTGGTGTATTCACCTCTCCACAGTACGTTAGACATGCAGAACCGGAGATATCTTCGTTTCGGTGGGGTTTCAAGCTGAGATATGCATTTTCTGCGATCATCTTGGTGAGTCTTCTGTCAGAAGTTTGCAGAATCATCGATATCGCTCTTTTCGAGCTATTTAATTCGAGAAACACGTTATCTGGTGTTTTGACCACTCCACAGTGCGTTTGATATGTAGAGCCGCCGATAACTTGGTTTTCGTGGGGTTTCCAGATGAAATATGCATTTTCTGCGATAATCTTTGTGTTTCATCTATGAGAAGAATGCAGAATCATCGAGAACGCTCTTTTCGAGTTAGTTAAAGCGAGAAACACGTTTTCTGGTGTTTTCAACATTCCACAGTGCGTCTGATATGCAGAACCGACGATATCTTTGTTTTCGTGGGGTTTCCAGCTGAAATAAGCATTTTCTGCGATAATCTTGGTGTTTCATCTATGAGAAGTATGCAGAATCATCGAGAACGCTCTTTTCGAGTTAGCTAATGCGAGAAACACGTTTTCTGGTGTGTTCAACACTCCACAGTGCGTTTGATATGTAGAGCCGCCGATAACTTGGTTTTCGTGGTGTTTCCAGCTGAGATATGCATTTTCTGCGATAATCTTGGTGAGACTTCAGTCCGAAGTATGCAGAATCATCGATATCGCTCTTTTCGCGCTATTTATTGCGAGAAACACGTCATCTGGTGTTTTGACCACTCCACAGTGCGTTTGATATGTAGAGCCGCCGATAACTTGGTTTTCGTGGGGTTTCCAGCTGAAATATGCATTTTCTGCGATAATCTTGGTGTTTCATCTATGAGAAGTATGCAGAATCATCGAGAACGCTCTTTTCGAGCTAGTTAATGCGAAAAAACAAGTTTTCTGGTGTTTTGACCACTCCTCAGTGCGTTTGATATGTAGAGCCGCCGATAACTTGGTTTTCGTGGGGTTTCCAGCTGAAATATGCATTTTCTGCGATAATCTTGGTGTTTCATCTATGAGAAGTATGCAGAATCATCGAGAACGCTCTTTTCGAGTTAGTTAAAGCGAGAAACACGTTTTCTGGTGTTTTCAACATTCCACAGTGCGTCTGATATGCAGAACCGACGATATCTTTGTTTTCGTGGGGTTTCCAGCTGAAATATGCATTTTCTGCGATAATCTTGGTGAGTCTTCTGTCAGAAGTATGCAGAATCTTCGAAATCGCTCTTTTCGAGCTAGATAATGCGAGAAACACGTTATCTGGCGTTTTCACCTCTCTACAGTGCGTTTGATATGCAGAACCGGCGACATCTTGGCTTTCGTCGGGTATCAAGCTGAGATATGCATTTTCTACGATAAGCTTGGTGAGACTTCTGTCAGATGTATGTAGAATCATCGGGATCTCTCTTTTCGAGCTATTTAATGCGAGAAACACGTTCTCTGGTTGTTTTTTACCACTCCACAGTGCGTTTGATATGCAGAACCGGCGACATCTTGATTTTCGTGAGGTTTCAAGCTGAAATATGCATTTTCTGCGATAATATTGGCGAGACTTCTGTCCGAAGTATGCAGAATCATCTAGATCGCTCTTTTCGAGCTATTTAATGCGAGAAACACGTTATCTGGTGTTTTGACCACTCCACAGTGCGTTTGATATGCAGAACCGGCGACATCTTGGATTTCGTCGGGGTTCAAGCTGAGATATGCATTTTCAACGATAATCTTGGTGAGACTTCTATCAGAAGTAAGCAGAATCATCGGGATCGCTTTTTTCGAGCTATCTAATGCGAGAAACACGTTATCTGGTGTTTTCACCACTCCACAGTTCTTTTGATATGCAGACCCGGCCACATCTTGGCTTTCGTCGGGTATCAAGCTGAGATATGCATTTTCTACGATAAGCTTGGTGAGACTTCTGTCAGACGTATGCAGAATCATCGGGATCTCTCTTTTCGAGCTATTTAATGCGAGAAACAGGTTCTCTGGTTGTTTTCACCACTCCACAGTGCGTTTGATATGCAGAACCGGCGACATCTCGATTTTCGTGAGGTTTCAAGCTGAGATATGCATTTTCAGCGATAATCTTGGTGAGTCTTCTGTCAGAAGTATGCAGAATCTTCGAAATCGCTCTTTTCGAGCTAGATAATGCGAGAAACACGTTATCTGGCGTTTTCACCTCTCCACAGTGCGTTTGATATGCAGAACCGGCGACATCTTGGCTTTCGTCGGGTATCAAGCTGAGATATGCATTTTCTACGATAAGCTTGGTGAGACTTCTGTCAGATGTATGTAGAATCATCGGGATCTCTCTTTTCGAGCTATTTAATGCGAGAAACACGTTCTCTGGTTGTTTTTTACCACTCCACAGTGCGTTTGATATGTAGAGCCGCCGATAACTTGGTTTTCGTGGGGTTTCCAGCTGAAATATGCATTTTCTGCGATAATCTTGGTGTTTCATCTATGAGAAGTATGCAGAATCATCGAGAACGCTCTTTTCGAGCTAGTTAATGCGAAAAAACAAGTTTTCTGGTGTTTTGTCCACTCCACAGTGCGTTTGATATGTAGAGCCGCCTATAACTTGGTTTTCGTGGGGTTTCCAGCTGAAATATGCATTTTCTGCGATAATCTTGGTGTTTCATCTATGAGAAGTATGCAGAATCATCGAGAACGCTCTTTTCGAGCTAGTTAATGCGAAAAAACAAGTTTTCTGGTGTTTTGACCACTCCTCAGTGCGTTTGATATGTAGAGCCGCCGATAACTTGGTTTTCGTGGGGTTTCCAGCTGAAATATGCATTTTCTGCGATAATCTTGGTGTTTCATCTATGAGAAGTATGCAGAATCATCGAGAACGCTCTTTTCGAGATAGTTAATTCGAAAAAACAAGTTTTCTGGTGTTTTGACCACTCCACAGTGCGTTTGATATGTAGAGCCGCCGATAACTTGCTTTTCGTGGGGTTTCCAGCTGAAATATGCATTTTCTGCGATAATCTTGGTGTATCATCTATGAGAAGTATGCAGAATCATCGAGAACGCTTTTTTCGAGCTAGTTAATGCGAGAAACACGTTTTCTGGTGTTTTCACCACTCCACAGTGCGTCTGATATGCGGAACCGGCGATATCTTGATTTTCGTGAGGTTTCAAGCTGAGATATGCATTTTCTGCGATAATATTGGCGAGACTTCTGTCCGAAGTATGCAGAATCATGGATATCGCTCTTTTCGAGCTATTTAATGCGAGAAACACGTTATCTGGTGTTTTGACCACTCCACAGTGCGTTTGATATGTAGAGCCACCGATAACTTGCTTTTCGTAGGGTTTCCAGCTGAAATATGCATTTTCTGCGATAATCTTGGTGTATCATCTATGAGAAGTATGCAGAATCATCGAGAACACTTTTTTCGAGCTAGTTAATGGGAAAACCACGTTTTCTGGTGTTTTCACCACTCCACAGTGCGTCTGACATGCGGAACCGGCGATATCTTGATTTTCGTGGTGTTTCCAGCTGAGATATGCATTTTCTGCGATAAGCTTGGTGAGTCTTCTGCCAGAAGTATGCAGAATCATCTAGATCGCTCTTTTCGAGCTATTTAATGCGAGCAACACGTTTTCTGGTGTATTCACCTCTCCACAGTACGTTAGACATGCAGAACCGGAGATATCTTCGTTTCGGTGGGGTTTCAAGCTGAGATATGCATTTTCTGCGATCATCTTGGTGAGTCTTCTGTCAGAAGTTTGCAGAATCATCGATATCGCTCTTTTCGAGCTATTTAATTCGAGAAACACGTTATCTGGTGTTTTGACCACTCCACAGTGCGTTTGATATGTAGAGCCGCCGATAACTTGGTTTTCGTGGGGTTTCCAGATGAAATATGCATTTTCTGCGATAATCTTTGTGTTTCATCTATGAGAAGAATGCAGAATCATCGAGAACGCTCTTTTCGAGTTAGTTAAAGCGAGAAACACGTTTTCTGGTGTTTTCAACATTCCACAGTGCGTCTGATATGCAGAACCGACGATATCTTTGTTTTCGTGGGGTTTCCAGCTGAAATAAGCATTTTCTGCGATAATCTTGGTGTTTCATCTATGAGAAGTATGCAGAATCATCGAGAACGCTCTTTTCGAGTTAGCTAATGCGAGAAACACGTTTTCTGGTGTGTTCAACACTCCACAGTGCGTTTGATATGTAGAGCCGCCGATAACTTGGTTTTCGTGGTGTTTCCAGCTGAGATATGCATTTTCTGCGATAATCTTGGTGAGACTTCAGTCCGAAGTATGCAGAATCATCGATATCGCTCTTTTCGCGCTATTTATTGCGAGAAACACGTCATCTGGTGTTTTGACCACTCCACAGTGCGTTTGATATGTAGAGCCGCCGATAACTTGGTTTTCGTGGGGTTTCCAGCTGAAATATGCATTTTCTGCGATAATCTTGGTGTTTCATCTATGAGAAGTATGCAGAATCATCGAGAACGCTCTTTTCGAGCTAGTTAATGCGAAAAAACAAGTTTTCTGGTGTTTTGACCACTCCTCAGTGCGTTTGATATGTAGAGCCGCCGATAACTTGGTTTTCGTGGGGTTTCCAGCTGAAATATGCATTTTCTGCGATAATCTTGGTGTTTCATCTATGAGAAGTATGCAGAATCATCGAGAACGCTCTTTTCGAGTTAGTTAAAGCGAGAAACACGTTTTCTGGTGTTTTCAACATTCCACAGTGCGTCTGATATGCAGAACCGACGATATCTTTGTTTTCGTGGGGTTTCCAGCTGAAATATGCATTTTCTGCGATAATCTTGGTGAGTCTTCTGTCAGAAGTATGCAGAATCTTCGAAATCGCTCTTTTCGAGCTAGATAATGCGAGAAACACGTTATCTGGCGTTTTCACCTCTCTACAGTGCGTTTGATATGCAGAACCGGCGACATCTTGGCTTTCGTCGGGTATCAAGCTGAGATATGCATTTTCTACGATAAGCTTGGTGAGACTTCTGTCAGATGTATGTAGAATCATCGGGATCTCTCTTTTCGAGCTATTTAATGCGAGAAACACGTTCTCTGGTTGTTTTTTACCACTCCACAGTGCGTTTGATATGCAGAACCGGCGACATCTTGATTTTCGTGAGGTTTCAAGCTGAAATATGCATTTTCTGCGATAATATTGGCGAGACTTCTGTCCGAAGTATGCAGAATCATCTAGATCGCTCTTTTCGAGCTATTTAATGCGAGAAACACGTTATCTGGTGTTTTGACCACTCCACAGTGCGTTTGATATGCAGAACCGGCGACATCTTGGATTTCGTCGGGGTTCAAGCTGAGATATGCATTTTCAACGATAATCTTGGTGAGACTTCTATCAGAAGTAAGCAGAATCATCGGGATCGCTTTTTTCGAGCTATCTAATGCGAGAAACACGTTATCTGGTGTTTTCACCACTCCACAGTTCTTTTGATATGCAGACCCGGCCACATCTTGGCTTTCGTCGGGTATCAAGCTGAGATATGCATTTTCTACGATAAGCTTGGTGAGACTTCTGTCAGACGTATGCAGAATCATCGGGATCTCTCTTTTCGAGCTATTTAATGCGAGAAACAGGTTCTCTGGTTGTTTTCACCACTCCACAGTGCGTTTGATATGCAGAACCGGCGACATCTCGATTTTCGTGAGGTTTCAAGCTGAGATATGCATTTTCAGCGATAATCTTGGTGAGTCTTCTGTCAGAAGTATGCAGAATCTTCGAAATCGCTCTTTTCGAGCTAGATAATGCGAGAAACACGTTATCTGGCGTTTTCACCTCTCCACAGTGCGTTTGATATGCAGAACCGGCGACATCTTGGCTTTCGTCGGGTATCAAGCTGAGATATGCATTTTCTACGATAAGCTTGGTGAGACTTCTGTCAGATGTATGTAGAATCATCGGGATCTCTCTTTTCGAGCTATTTAATGCGAGAAACACGTTCTCTGGTTGTTTTTTACCACTCCACAGTGCGTTTGATATGCAGAACCGGCGACATCTTGATTTTCGTGAGGTTTCAAGCTGAAATATGCATTTTCTGCGATAATCTTGGTGAGACTTCAGTCAGAAGTATGCAGAATCATCTAGATCGCTCTTTTCGAGCTATTTAATGCGAAAAAACAAGTTTTCTGGTGTTTTTACCACTCCACAGTGCGTTTGATATTCCGAACCGGCGATATCTTGATTTTCGTGGTGTTTCCAGGTGAGATATGCATCTTCAGCGATAATCTTGGTGAGTCTTCTGCCAGAAGTATGCAGAATCTTCGAGATCGCTCTTTTCGATCTAGTTAATGCGAGAAACACGTTATCTGGAGTTTTCACCACTCCACAGTGCGTTTGATATGCAGAACAGCGACCTCTTGGCTGTCGTTGGGTATCAAGCTGAGATATGCATTTTCTACGATAATCTTGGTGAGACTTCTGTCAGAAGTATGCAGAATCTTCGAGTTCGCTCTTTTCGAGCAACTTAATGCGAGAAACACGTTATCTGGTTGTTTTCACCACTCCACAGTGCGTTTGATATGCAGAACCGGCGACATCTTGGATTTCGTCGGGTTTCATGCTGAGATATGCATTTTCTTTGTCAATCTTGGTGAGAATTCTGTCAGAAGTATGCAGAATCATCAGGATCGCTCTTTTCGAGCTATGTAATGCGAGATACACGTTATCTGGTGTTTTCACCACTCCTCAGTGCGTTTGATATGCCGAACCGGCGACATCTTGGATTTCGTCGGGTTTCAAGCTGAGATATGCATTTTCTACGTCAATCTTGGTGAGAATTCTGTCAGAAGTATGCAGAATCATCGGGATCGCTCTTTTCGAGCTACTTAATGCGAGAAACACGTTTTCTAGTGTTTTCACCACACCACAGTATGTTTGATGTGCCGAACCGGAGATAACTTGGTTTTCGTGAGGTTTCAAGCTGAGATATGCATTTTCTGCGATAATCTTGGTGAGACTTCATTCAGAAGTATGCAGAATCATCTAGATCGCTCTTGTCGAGCTACTTAATGCAAAAAAAAAAGTTTCCTTGTGTTTTCAACATTCCACAGTGCGTTTGATATGCAGAACCGGCGACATCTTGGATTTCGTCGGGTTTCATGCTGAGATATGCATTTTCTATGTCAATCTTGGTGAGAATTCTGTCAGAAGTATGCAGAATCATCAGGATCGCTCTTTTCGAGCTATGTAATGCGAGATACACGTTATCTGGTGTTTTCACCACTCCTCAGTGCGTTTGATATGCCGAACCGGCGACATCTTGGATTTCGTCGGGTTTCAAGCTGAGATATGCATTTTCTACGTCAATCTTGGTGAGAATTCTGTCAGAAGTATGCAGAATCATCGGGATCGCTCTTTTCGAGCTACTTAATGCGAGAAACACGTTTTCTAGTGTTTTCACCACACCACAGTATGTTTGATGTGCCGAACCGGAGATAACTTGGTTTTCGTGAGGTTTCAAGCTGAGATATGCATTTTCTGCGATTATCTTGGTGAGACTTCATTCAGAAGTATGCAGAATCATCTAGATCGCTCTTGTCGAGCTACTTAATGCAAAAAAACAAGTTTACTTGTGTTTTCAACATTCCACAGTGCGTTTGATATGCAGAACCGGCGATATCTTGATTTTCGTGGTGTTTCCAGCTGAGATATGCATTTTCTGCGATAATCTTGGTGAGTCTTCTGTCAGAAGTATGCAGAATCATCGAGATCCCTCTTTTCGAGCTATTTAATGCGAGAAACACGTTATCTGGTGTTTTCACCACTCCACAGTGCGTTTGATATGCAGAACCGGCGACATCTTGGCTTTCGTCGGGGTTCAAGCTGAGATATGCATTTTCTGCGATAATCTTGGTGAGACATCAGTCAGAAGTATGCAGAATCATCTAGATCGCTCGTTTCGAGCTGCTTAATGCGAGAAACACGTTTTCTGGTGTTTTCACCACTCCACAGTGCGTTTGATATGCAGAACCGGCGACATCTTGGGTTTCATCGGGGTTCAAGCTGAGATATGCATTTTCTACGATAATCTTGGTGAGACTTCTGTCGGAAGTATGCAGAATCATCGGGATCGCTCTTTTCGAGCTATTTAATGCGAGAAACACGTTATCTGGTTGTTTTCACCACTCCACAGTGCGTTTGATATGCAGAACCGGCGTCATCTTGATTTTCGTGAGGTTTCAAGGTGAGATATGCATTTTTTGCGATAATATTGGTGAGACTTCAGTCAGAAGTATGCAGTATCATCTAGATCGCTCGTTTCGAGCTACTTAATGCGAGAAACACGTTTTCTGGTGTTTGCACCACTCCACAGAACGTTTTATGTGCAGAACCGGCGACATCTTGGCTTTCGTCGGGTATCAAGCTGAGATATGCATTTTCTGCGATAATCTTGGTGAGACTTCAGTCAGAAGTATGCAGAATCATCTAGATCGCTCTTGTCGAGCTATTTAATGCAAAAAAACAAGTTTCCTAGTGTTTTCAACATTCCACAGTGCGTTTGATATGCAGAACCGGCGATATCTTGATTTTCGTGGTGTTTCCAGCTGAGATATGCATTTTCTGCGATAAACTTGGTGAGTCTTCTGTCAGAAGTATGCAGAATCATCGAGATCCCTCTTTTCGAGCTATTTAATGCGAGAAACACGTTATCTGGTGTTTTCACCACTCCACAGTGCGTTTGATATGCAGAACCGGCGACATCTTGATATCAGTGAGGTTTCAATCTGAGATATGCATTTTCTGCAATAATCTTGGTGAGACTTCTGTCAGAAGCATGCAGAATCATCTGGATCGCTCGTTTCGAGCTATTTAATGCGAAAGAACAAGTTTTCTGGTGTTTTCACCACTCCACAGTGCGTTTGATATGCAGAACCGGCGACATCTTGGATTTCGTCGGGGTTCACGCTGAGATATGCATTTTCTACGATAATCTTGGTGAGACCTCTGTCAGAAGTATGTAGAATTATCTAGATCGCTCTTTTCGAGCTATTTAATGCGAGAATCACGTTTTCTGGTGTATTCACCACTCCACAGTACGTTTGACATGCAGAACCGGAGATATCTTGGTTTCGGTCGGGTTTCAAGCTGAGATATGCATTCTCTACGATAATCTTGGTGAGATGACTGTCAGAAGTATGCAGAATCATCGGGATCGCTCTTTTCGAGCTATTTAATGCGAGAAACACGTTTTCTGGTGTATTCACCAATCCACAGTACATTTGACATGCAGAACCGGAGATATCTTGATTTTCGTGGTGTTTCCAGCTGAGATATGCATTTTCTGCGATAATCTTGGTGAGACTTCAGTCAGAATTATGCAGAATCATCTAGATCGCTCTTTTCGCGCTATTTAATGCGAAAAAACAAGTTTTCTGGTGTTTTCAACATTCCACAGTGCGTTTGATATGCAGAACCGGCGATATCTTGATTTTCGAGGTGTTTCCAGCTGAGATATGCATTTTCAGCGATAATCTTGGTGAGACTACTGTCAGAAGTATGCAGAATCTTCGAGATCGCTCTTTTCGAGCTACTTAATGCGAGAAACACGGTATCTGGTGTTTTCACCACTCCACAGTGCGTTTGATATGCAGAACGGGCGACATCTTGATTTTCGTCGGGTTTCAAGCTGAGATATGCATTTTCTATGTCAATCTTGGTGAGAATTCTGTCAGAAGTATGCAGAATCATCGGGATCGCTCTTTTCGAGCTACTTAATGCGAGAAACACGTTTTCTGGTGTTTTCACCACACCACAGTATGTTTGATGTGCCGAACCGTAGATAACTTGGTTTTCGTGAGGTTTCAAGCTGAGATATGCATTTTCTGCGATAATCTTGATGAGTCTTCTGTCAGAAGTATGCACAATCATCGAGATAACTCTTTTCGAGCTACTTAATGCGAGAAACACGTTATCTGGTGTTTTCACCACTCCACAGTGCGTTTGATTGTGCAGAACTGGCGACATCTTGATATCAGTGAGGTTTCAATCTGAGATATGCATTTTCTGCAATAATCTTGGTGAGACTTCTGTCAGAAGTATGCAGAATCATCGGGATCGCTCTTTTCGTCCTATTTAATGCGAGAAACACGTTATCTGGTGTTTTCACCACTCCACAGTGCGTATGATACGCAGAACCGGCGACATCTTGATATCAGTGAGGTTTCAATCTGAGATATGCATTTTCTGCAATAATCTTGGTGAGACTTCTGTCAGAAGTATGCAGAATCATCGGGATCGCTCTTTTCGTCCTATTTAATGCGAGTAACACGTTATCTGGTGTTTTCACCACTCCACAGTGCGTTTGATATGCAGAACCGGCGACATCTTGGCTTTCGTCGGGTATCAAGCTGAGATATGCATTTTCTGCGATAATCTTGGTGAGACTTCAGTCAGAAGTAAGCAGAATCATCTAGATCGCTCTTGTCGAGCTATTTAATGCAAAAAACCAAGTTTCCTGGTGTTTTCAACATTCCACAGTGCGTTTGATATGCAGAACCGGCGATATCTTGATTTTCGTGGTGTTTCCAGCTGAGATATGCATTTTCTGCGATAATCTTGATGAGTCTTCTGTCAGAAGTATGCACAATCATCGAGATAACTCTTTTCGAGCTATTTAATGCGAGAAACACGTTATCTGGTGTTTTCACCACTCCACAGTGCGTTTGATTGTGCAGAACTGGCGACATCTTGATATCAGTGAGGTTTCAATCTGAGATATGCATTTTCTGCAATAATCTTGGTGAGACTTCTGTCAGAAGTATGCAGAATCATCGGGATCGCTCTTTTCGTCCTATTTAATGCGAGAAACACGTTATCTGGAGTTTTCACCACTCCACAGTGCGTATGATACGCAGAACCGGCGACATCTTGATATTAGTAAGGTTTCAAGCTGAGATATGCATTTTCTACGATAATCTTGGTGAGACCTCTGTCAGAAGTATGCAGAATCATCTAGATCGCACTTTTCGAGCTATTTAATGCGAGAAACACGTTTTCTGGTGTATTCACCACTCCACAGTACATTTGACATGCAGAACCGGCGATATCTTGATTTTCGTGGTGTTTCCAGCTGAGATATGCATTTTCTGCGATAATCTTGGTGAGACTTCAGTCAGAATTATGCAGAATCATCTAGATCGCTCTTTTCGCGCTATTTAATGCGAGAAACACTGTATCTGGTGTTTTCACCACTCCACAGTGCGTTTGATATGCAGAACGGGCGACATCTTGATTTTCGTCGGGTTTCAAGCTGAGATATGCATTTTCTATGTCAATCTTGGTGAGAATTCTGTCAGAAGTATGCAGAATCATCGGGATCGCTCTTTTCGAGATATTTAATGCGAGATACACGTTATCTGGTGTTTTCACCACTCCTCAGTGCGTTTGATATGCAGAACCGGCGACATCTTGGATTTCGTCGGGTTTCAAGCTGAGATATGCATTTTCTATGTCAATCTTGGTGAGAATTCTGTCAGAAGTATGCAGAATCATCGGGATCGCTCTTTTCGAGCTATTTAATGCGAGATACACGTTATCTGGTGTTTTGACCACACCTCAGTGCGTTTGATATGCAGAACCGGCGACATCTTGGCTTTCGTCGGGTTTCAAGCTGAGATATGCATTTTCTACGTCAATCTTGGTGAGAATTCTGTCAGAAGTATGCAGAATCATCGGGATCTCTCTTTTCGAGCTACTTAATGCGAGAAACACGTTTTCTGGTGTTTTCACCACACCACCGTATGTTTGATGTGCCGAACCGGAGATAACTTGGTTTTCGTGAGGTTTCAAGCTGAGATATGCATTTTCTGCGATAATCTTGGTGAGATTTCATTCAGCAGTATGCAGAATCATCTAGATCGCTCTTGTCGAGCTACTTAATGCAAAAAAACAAGTTTCCTTGTGTTTTCAACATTCCACAGTGCGTCTGAAATGCAGAACCGGCGATATCTTGATTTTCGTGGTGTTTCCAGCTGAGATATGCATTTTCTGCGATAATCTTGGTGAGTCTTCTGTCAGAAGTATGCAGAATCATCGAGATCCATCTTTTCGGGCTATTAAATGCGAGTAACACGTTATCTGGTGTTTTCACCACTCCACAGTGCGTTTGATATGCAGAACCGGCGACATCTTGGCTTTCGTCGGTATCAAGCTGAGATATGCATTTTCTGCGATAATCTTGGTGAGACTTCAGTCAGAAGTAAGCAGAATCATCTAGATCGCTCTTGTCGAGCTATTTAATGCAAAAAAACAAGTTTCCTGGTGTTTTCAACATTCCACAGTGCGTTTGATATGCAGAACCGGCGATATCTTGATTTTCGTGGTGTTTCCAGCTGAGATATGCATTTTCTGCAATAATCTTGGTGAGTCTTCTGTCAGAAGTATGCAGAATCATCGAGATAACTCTTTTCGAGCTATTTAATGCGAGAAACACGTTATCTGGTGTTTTCACCACTCCACAGTGCGTTTGATTGTGCAGAACTGGCGACATCTTGATATCAGTGAGGTTTCAATCTGAGATATGCATTTTCTGCAATAATCTTGGTGAGACTTCTGTCAGAAGTATGCAGAATCATCTGGATCGCTCGTTTCGAGCTATTTAATGCGAAAAAACAAGTTTTCTGGTGCTTTCACCACTCCACAGTGCATTTGATATGCAGAACCGGCGACATCTTGGATTTCGTCGGGGTTCACGCTGAGATATGCATTTTCTACGATAATCTTGGTGAGACCTCTGTCAGAAGTATGCAGAATCATCTAGATCGCTCTTTTCGAGCTATTTAATGCGAGAATCACGTTTTCTGGTGTATTCACCACTCCACAGTACGTTTGACATGCAGAACCAGAGATATCTTGGTTTCGGTCGGGTTTCAAGCTGAGATATGCATTCTCTACGATAATCTTGGTGAGATGACTGTCAGAAGTATGCAGAATCATCGGGATCGCTCTTTTCGAGCTATTTAATGCGAGAAAACGTTATCAGGTTGTTTTCACCACTCCACAGTGCGTTTGATATGCAGAACCGGCGACATCTTGATATCAGTGAGGTTTCAATCTGAGATATGCATTCTCTACGATAATCTTGGTGAGACTTCTGTCAGAAGTATGCAGAATCATCTGGATCGCTCGTTTCGAGCTACTTAATGCGAGAAACACGTTATCTGGTGTTTTCACCACTCCACAGTGCGTTTGACATGCAGAACCGGCGACATCTTGGATTTTGTCGGGGTTCACGCTGAGATATGCATTTTCTACGATCATCTTGGTGAGACCTCTGTCAGAAGTATGCAGAATCATCTAGATCGCTCTTTTCGAGCTATTTAATGCGAGAAACACGTTTTCTGGTGTATTCACCACTCCACAGTACGTTTGACATGCAGAACCGGAGATATCTTGGTTTCGGTCGGGTTTCAAGCTGAGATATGCATTTTCTACGATAATCTTGGTGAGACTTCTGTCAGAAGTATGCAGAATCCTCGGGATCGCTCTTTTCGAGCTATTAAATGCGAGAAACACGTTATCTGGTGTTTTCACCACTCCACAGTGCGTTTGACATGCAGAACCGGCGATATCTTGGATTTCGTCGGGGTTGAAGCTGAGATATGCATTTTCTACGATAATCTTGGTGTGACTTCTGTCAGAAGTATGCAGAATCATCGGGATCGCTCTTTTCGAGCTATTTAATGCGAGAAACACGTTATCTGCTGTTTTCACCACTGCACAGTGCGTTTGACATGCAGAACCGGCGACATCTTGGATTTCGACGGGGTTCAAGCTGAGACATGCAATTTCTACGATAATCTTGGTGAGACTTCAGTCAGAAGTATGCAGAATCATCGGGATCGCTCTTTTCGAGCTATTTAATGCGAGAAACACGTTATCTGGTGTTTTCACCACTCCACAGTGCGTTTGATATGCAGAACCGGCGACATCTTGGCTTTCGTCGGGTATCAAGCTGAGATATGCATTTTCTACCATAATCTTGGTGAGACTTCTGGCAGAAGTATGCAGAATCATCTAGATCGCTCTTTTCGAGCTATTTAATGCGAGAAACACGTTTTCTGGTGTATTCACCACTCCACAGTACGTTTGACATGCAGAACCGGAGATATCTTGGTTTCGGTCGGGTTTCAAGCTGAGATATGCATTTTCTACGATAATCTTGGTGAGACGTCTGTCAGAAGTGTACAGAATCATCGGGATCGCTCTTTTCGTGCTATTTAATGCGAGAAACACGTTATCTGGTGTTTTCACCACTCCACAGTGCGTATGATATGCAGAACCGGCGACATCTTGATATTAGTAAGGTTTCAAGCTGAGATATGCATTTTCTACGATAATCTTGGTGAGACTACTGTCAGAAGTATGCAGAATCATCTAGATCGCTCTTTTCGAGCTATTTAATCCGAGAAACACGTTTTCTGGTGTATTCACCCCTCCACAGTACGTTTGACATGCAGAACCGGAGATATCTTGGTTTCGGTCGGTTTCAGGCTGAGATATGCATTTTCTACGATAATCTTGGGGAGACGTCTGTCAGAAGTATGCAGAATCATCGGGATCGCACTTTTCGAGCTATTTAATGCGAGAAACACGTTATCTTGTGTTTTCACCACTCCACAGTGCGTTTGATATGCAGAACCGGCGACATCTTGGCTTTCGTCGGGTATCAAGCTGAGATATGCATTTTCAACGATAATCTTGGTGAGACTTCTGTCAGAAGTATGCATAATCACCGGGATCGCTCTGTTCGAGCTATATAATGCGAGAAACACGTTATCTGGTGTTTTCACCACTCCACAGTGCGTTTGATATGCAGAACCGGCGACATCTTGGAGTTTGTCGGGTTTCAAGCTGAGATATGCATTTTCTACGATAATCTTGGTGAGACTTCTGTCAGAAGTATGCAGAATCTTCGAAACCGCTCTTTTCGAGCTACACAATGCGAGAAACACGTTATCTGGTGTTTTCAACATTCCACAGTGCGTTTTATATGCAGAACCGGCGATATCTTGATTTTCGTGGTGTTTCCAGATGAGATGTGCATTTTCAACGATAATCTTGGTGAGACTTCTGTCAGAAGTATGCAGAATCATCGGGATCGCTCTTTTCGAGCTATTTAATGCGAGAAACACGTTATCTGGAGTTTTCACCACTCCACAGTGCGTTTGATATGCAGAACCGGCGATATCTTGATTTTCGTGGTGTTTGCAGCTGAGATATGCACTTTCTACTATAATCTTGGTGAGACTACTGTCAGAAGTAGCAGAATCATCTAGATCGCTCTTTTCGAGCTATTTAATGCGAGAAACACGTTTTCTGGTGTATTCACCACTCCACAGTACGTTTGACATGCAGAACCGGAGATATCTTGGTTTCGTGAGGTTTCAAGCTGAGATATGCATTTTCTGCGATAATCTTGGTGAGATTTCATTCAGAAGTATGCAGAATCATCTAGATCGCTCTTGTCGAGCTACTTAATGCAAAAAAACAAGTTTCCTTGTGTTTTCAACTTTCCACAGTGCGTTTGAAATGCAGAACCGGCGATATCTTGATTTTCGTGGTGTTTCCAGCTGAGATATGCATTTTCTGCGATAATCTTGGTGAGTCTTCTGTCAGAAGTATGCAGAATCATCGAGATCCATCTTTTCGGGCTATTAAATGCGAGTAACATGTTATCTGGTGTTTTCACCACTCCACAGTGCGTTTGATATGCAGAACCGGCGACATCTTGGCTTTCGTCGGGTATCAAGCTGAGATATGCCTTTTCTGCGATAATCTTGGTGAGACTTCAGTCAGAAGTAAGCAGAATCATCTAGATCGCTCTTGTCCAGCTATTTAATGCAAAAAAACAAGTTTCCTGGTGTTTTCAACATTCCACAGTGCGTTTGATATGCAGAACCGGCGATATCTTGATTTTCGTGGTGTTTCCAGCTGAGATATGCATTTTCTGCGATAATCTTGGTGAGTCTTCTGTCAGAAGTATGCAGAATCATCGAGATAACTCTTTTCGAGCTATTTAATGCGAGAAACACGTTATCTGGTGTTTTCACCACTCCACAGTGCGTTTGATTGTGCAGAACTGGCGACATCTTGATATCAGTGAGGTTTCAATCTGAGATATGAATTTTCTGCAATAATCTTGGTGAGACTTCTGTCAGAAGTATGCAGAATCATCTGGATCGCTCGTTTCGAGCTATTTAATGCGAAAAAACAAGTTTTCTGGTGCTTTCACCACTCCACAGTGCATTTGATATGCAGAACCGGCTATATCTTGATTTTCGTTAGGTTTCAAGCTGAGATATGCATTTTCTGCGATAATATTGGTGAGACTTCCGTCAGAAGCATGCAGAATCATCTAGTTCGCTCGTTTCGAGCTATTTGATACGAGAAACACGTTATCTGGTGTTTTCACCACTCCACAGTCCGTTTGATGTGCAAAACCGGAGATAACTTGGTTTTCGTGAGGTTTCAAGCTGAGATATGCATTTTCTGCGATAATATTGGAGAGACTTCAGTCAGAAGTATGCAGAATCATCTCGATCGCTCGTTTCGAGCTATTTAATGCGAAAAAACAAGTTTTCTGGTGTTTTCAACATTCCACAGTGCGTTTGATATGCAGAACCGGCGATATCTTGTTTTTCGTGGTGTTTCCAGCTGAGATATGCATTTTCTGCGATAATCTTGGTGAGTCTTCTGTCAGAAGTATGCAGAATCATCGAGATCCCTTCTTTCGAGCTATTTAATGCGAGAAACACGTTATCTGGTGTATTCACCACTCCACAGTGCGTTTGACATGCAGAACCGGCTATATCTTGATTTTCGTGAGGTTTCAAGCTGAGATATGCATTTTCTGCGATAATATTGGTGAGACTTCCGTCAGAAGCATGCAGAATCATCTAGTTCGCTCGTTTCGAGCTATTTGATACGAGAAACACGTTATCTGGTGTTTTCACCACTCCACAGTCCGTTTGATGTGCAAAACCGGAGATAACTTGGTTTTCGTGAGGTTTCAAGCTGAGATATGCATTTTCTGCGATAATATTGGAGAGACTTCAGTCAGAAGTATGCAGAATCATCTCGATCGCTCGTTTCGAGCTATTTAATGCGAAAAAACAAGTTTTCTGGTGTTTTCAACATTCCACAGTGCGTTTGATATGCAGAACCGGCGATATCTTGATTTTCGTGGTGTTTCCAGCTGAGATATGCATTTTCTGCGATAATCTTGGTGAGTCTTCTGTCAGAAGTATGCAGAATCATCGAGATCCCTTCTTTCGAGCTATTTAATGCGAGAAACACGTTATCTGGTGTTTTCTCCACTCCACAGTGCGTTTGATATGCAGAACCGGCGACAACTTGGCTTTCTTCGGGTATCAAGCTGAGATATGCATTTTCTACGGTAATCTTGGTGAGACCTCTGTCAGAAGTATGCAGAATCATCTAGATCGCTCTTTTCGAGCTATTTAATGCGAGAAACACGTTTTCTGGTGTATTCACCACTCCACAGTACGTTTGACATGCAGAACCGGAGATATCTTGGCTTTCGTCGGGTATCAAGCTGAGATGTGCATTTTCAACGATAATCTAGGTGAGACTTCTGTCAGAAGTATGCAAAGTCATCGGGATCGCTCTTTTCGAGCTATTTAATGCGAGAAACACGTTATCTGGAGTTTTCACCACTCCACAGTGCGTTTGATATGCAGAACCGGCGATATCTTGATTTTCGTGGTGTTTGCAGCTGAGATATGCATTTTCTACGATAACCATGGTGAGTCTTCTGTCAGAAGTATGCAGAATCATCTAGATCGCTCTTTTCGTGATATTTAATGCGAGAAACACGTTTTCTGGTGTATTCACCACTCCACAGTACGTTTGACATGCAGAACCGGAGATATCTTGATTTCGGTCGGGTTTCAAGCTGAGATATGCATTTTCTACGATAATCTTGGTGAGACTTCTGTCAGAAGTATGCAGAATCATCGATATCGCTCTTTTCGAGCTATTAAATGCGAGTAACACGATATCTGGTGTTTTCACCACTCCACAGTGCGTTTGACATGCAGAACCGGCGATATCTTGACTTTCGTGAGGTTTCAATCTGAGATATGCATTTTCTGCGATAATATTGGTGAGACTTCCGTCAGAAGTATGCAGAATCATCTAGTTCGCTCGTTTCGAGCTATTTGATGCGAGAAACACGTTATCTGGTGTTTTCACCACTCCACAGTGCGTTTGATATGCAGAAGCGGCGACATCTTGGCTTTCGTCGGGTATCAAGCTGAGATATGCATTTTCTGCGATAATCTTGTTGAGACTTCAGTCAGAAGTATGCAGAATCATCGAGATCCCTCTTTTCGAGCTCTTTAGTGCGAGAAACACGTTATCTGGTGTTTTCACCACTCCACAGTGCGTTTGATATGCAGAACCGGCGACATCTTGGCTTTCGTCGGGTATCAAGCTGAGATATGCATTTTCTGCGATAATCTTGGTGAGACTTCAGTCAGAAGTATGCAGAATCATCTAGATCGCTCTTGTCGAGCTATTTAATGCCAAAAAACAAGCTTCCTGGTGTTTTCAACATTCCACAGTGTGTTTGATATGCAGAACCGGCGATATCTTGATTTTCGTGGTGTTTCCAGCTGAGATATGCATTTTCTGCGATTATCTTTGTGAGACGTCTGTCAGAAGTATGCAGAATCATCGGCATCGCTCTTTTCGTGCTACTTAATGCGAGGAACACGTTATCTGGTGTTTTCACCACTCCACAGTGCGTTTGATATGCAGAACCGGCGACATCTTGGCTTTCTTCGGGTATCAAGCTGAGATATGCATTTTCTACGATAATCTTGGTGAGACTTCTGTCAGATGTATGCAGAATCATCGGGATCGCTTTTTCGAGCTACCTAATGCACGAAACACGTTTCCTGGTGTTTTCACCTTTCCACAGTACGTTTGACATGCAGAACCGGAGATATCTTGGTTTCGGTCGGGTTTCAAGCTGAGATATGCATTTTCTACGATAATCCTGGTGAGACTTCTGTCAGAAGTATGCAGAATCTTCGAGAACACTCTTTTCGAGCTACTTAATGCGCGAAACACGTTTTCTGGTATTTTCACCACTCCACGGTACGTTTGATGTGCAGAACCGGAGATAACTCGGTTTTCGTCGGGTTTCAAGCTGAGATATGCATTTTCTACGACAATCTTGGTGAGACTTCTGTCAGCAGTATGCAGGATCTTCGAGAACGCTCTTTTCGAGCTACTTAATGCGTGAAACACGTTTTCTGGTGTTTTCACCACTCCACAGTGCGTTTGAAATGCAGAACCGGCGACATCTTGGTTTTCGTGGGGTTTCAAGCTGAGATATGTATTTTCTGCGATAATCTTGGTGAGACTTCTGTCCGAAGTATGCTGAATCATCGAGATCGCTCTTTTCGAGCTAGCTAGTGCGAGAAACACGTTATCTGGTGTTTTCACCACTCCACAGTGCGTTTGATATGCAGAACAGTAGATACCTTGGTTTTCGTGGGGTTTCAAGCTGAGATATGCATTTTCTGCTATCATCTTGTTGAGACTTCTGTCCGAAGTATGCAGAATCATCGAGATCGCTCGTTTCGAGCTACTGAATGCGAGAAACACGTTATCTAGTGTTTTCATCACTCCACAGGGCGTTTGATATGCAGAACCGGCGATATTTTGGTTTTTGTCGGGTTTCAAGATGAGATATGCATTTTCTACGACAATCTTGGTGAGACTTCTGTCCGAAGTATGCTGAATCATCGAGATCGCTCTGTTCTAGCTAGTTAGTGCGAAAAACACGTTATCTGGTGTTTTCACCACTCCACAGTGCGTTTGATATGCAGAACAGTAGATATCTTGGTTTTCGTGGGGTTTCAAGCTGAGATATGCATTTTCTGCGATAATCTTGTTGAGACATCTGTCCGAAGTATGCAGAATCATCGAGATCGCTCTTTTCGAGCTATTTAATGCGAGAAACACGTTCGCTGGTTGTTTTCACCACTCCACAGTGCGTTTGATATGCAGAACCGGCGATATCTTGATTTTTGTCGGGTTTCAAGCTGAGATATGCATTTTCTACGATAATCTTGGTGAAACATCTATCCGAAGTATGCAGAAACATCGAGAGCGCACTTTTCGAGCTATTTAATGCGAGAAACTCGGTTTCTGGGGTTTTCAACACTCCACGGTACGTTTGATGTGCAGAACCGGAGATAACTCGGTTTTCGTCGGGTTTCAAGCTGAGATATGCATTTTCTGCGATAATCTTGTTGAGACATCTGTCCGAAGTATGCAGGATCATCGAGATCGCTCTTTTCGAGCTATTTAATGCGAGAAACACGTTCGCTGGTTGTTTTCACCACTCCACAGTGCGTTTGATATGCAGAACCGGCGATATCTCGATTTTCGTGGTGTTTCCAGCTGAGATATGCATTTTCTGCGATAATATTGGTGAGACTTCTGTCACAAGGATGCAGAATCATCTAGATCGCTCTTTTCGAGCTACCTAATGCACGAAACACGTTTTCTGGTGTTTTCACCACTCCACAGTACGTTTGACATGCAGAACCGGAGATATCTTGGTTTCGGTCGGGTTTCAAGCTGAGATATGCATTTTCTACGATAATCCTGGTGAGACTTCTGTCAGAAGTATGCAGAATCTTCGAGAACGCTCTTTTCGAGCTACTTAATGCGCGAAACACGTTTTCTGGTGTTTTCACCACTCCACGGTACGTTTGATGTGCAGAACCGGAGATAACTCGGTTTTCGTCGGGTTTCAAGCTGAGATATGCATTTTCTACGACAATCTTGGTGAGACTTCTGTCAGAAGTATGCAGGATCTTCGAGAACGCTCTTTTCGAGCTACTTAATGCGTGAAACACGTTTTCTGGTGGTTTCACCACTCCACAGTGCGTTTGATATGCAGAACCGGCGACATCTTGGTTTTCGTGGGGTTTCAAGCTGAGATATCTATTTGCTGCGATAATCTTGGTGACACCTCTGTCCGAAGTATGCTGAATCATCGAGATCGCTCTTTTCGAGCTAGCTAGTGCGAGAAACACGTTATCTGGTGTTTTCACCACTCCACAGTGCGTTTGATATGCAGAACAGTAGATACCTTGGTTTTCGTGGGGTTTCAAGCTGAGATATGCATTTTCTGCTATCATCTTGTTGAGACTTCTGTCCGAAGTATGCAGAATCATCGAGATCGCTCTTTTCGAGCTACTGAATGCGAGAAACACGTTATCTGGTGTTTTCACCACTCCACAGTGCGTTGGATATGCAGAACCGGAGATATTTTGGTTTTCGTCGGGTTTCAAGCTGAGATATGCATTTTCTACGATAAGCTTGGTAAAACATCTGTCCGAAGTATGCAGAAACATCGAGAGCACTCTTTTCGAGCTATTTAATGCGAGAAACACGTTTTCTGGGGGTTTCACCACTCCACAGTTCGTTGGATATGCAGAACAGTAGATGTCTTGGTTTTCGTGGGGTTTCAAGCAGAGATATGCATTTTCTGCGATAATCTTGGTGAGACTTCTGTTAGAAGTATGCAGAATCATCGAGATCGCGCTTTTCGAGCTATTTAATGCGAGAAACACGTTATCTGGTGTTTTCACCACTCCACATTTGGTTTGATATGCAGAACCGGCGATATTTTGGTTTTCGTCGGGTTTCAAGCTGAGATATGCATTTCCTGCGATAATCTTGGAGAGACTTCTGTCCGAAGTATGCTGAATCATCTAGATCGCTCTTTTCGAGCTATTTAATGCGAGAAACACGTTATCTGGTGTTTTCACCACTCCACAGTGCGTTTGACATGCAGAACAAGCGATATCTTGGTTTTCGTGGGGTTTCAAGATGAGATATGCATTTTCTGCGATAATATTGGTGAGACTTCAGTCAGAAGTATGCAGAATCATCTAGATCGCTCTTTTCGAACTACTTAATGCACGAAACACGTTTTCTGGTGTTTTCACCACTCCACAGTACGTTTGACATGCAGAACCGGAGATATCTTGGTTTCGGTCGGGTTTCAAGCTGAGATATTCATTTTCTACGATAATCCTGGTGGACTTCTGTCAGAAGTATGCAGAATCTTCGAGAACGCTCTTTTCCAGCTACTTAATGCGCTAACACGTTTTCTGGTGTTTTGGCCACTCCACGGTACGTTTGATGTGCAGAACCGGAGATAACTCGGTTTTCGTCGGGTTTCAAGCTGAGATATGCATTTTGTACGATAATCTTGGTGAGACTTCTGTCCGAAGTATGCAGGATCTTCGAGATCGCTCTATTCGAGCTATTTAATGCGAGAAACACGTTCTCTGGGGTTTTCACCACTCCACAGTTCGTTGGATATGCAGAACAGTAGATGTCTTGGTATTCGTGGGGTTTCAAGCAGAGATATGCATTTTCTGCGATAATCTTGGTGAGACTTCTGTTAGAAGTATGCAGAATCATCGAGATCGCGCTTTTCGAGCTATTTAATGCGAGAAACACGTTATCTGGTGTTTTCACCACTCCACATTTGGTTTGATATGCAGAACCGGCGATATTTTGGTTTTCGTCGGGTTTCAAGCTGAGATATGCATTTCCTGCGATAATCTTGGAGAGACTTCTGTCCGAAGTATGCTGAATCATCTAGATCGCTCTTTTCGAGCTATTTAATGCGAGAAACACGTTATCTGGTGTTTTCACCACTCCACAGTGCGTTTGACATGCAGAACCAGCGATATCTTGGTTTTCGTGGGGTTTCAAGCTGAGATATGCATTTTCTGCGATAATATTGGTGAGAATTCAGTCAGAAGTATGCAGAATCATCTAGATCGCTCTTTTCGAGCTACTTAATGCACGAAACACGTTTTCTGGTGTTTTCACCACTCCACAGTACGTTTGACATGCAGAACCGGAGATATCTTGGTTTCGGTCGGGTTTCAAGCTGAGATATGCATTTCCTGCGATAATCTTGGAGAGACTTCTGTCCGAAGTATGCTGAATCATCTAGATCGCTCTTTTCGAGCTATTTAATGCGAGAAACACGTTATCTGGTGTTTTCACCACTCCACAGTGCGTTTGACATGCAGAACCAGCGATATCTTGGTTTTCGTGGGGTTTCAAGCTGAGATATGCATTTTCTGCGATAATATTGGTGAGAATTCAGTCAGAAGTATGCAGAATCATCTAGATCGCTCTTTTCGAGCTACTTAATGCACGAAACACGTTTTCTGGTGTTTTCACCACTCCACAGTACGTTTGACATGCAGAACCGGAGATATCTTGGTTTCGGTCGGGTTTCAAGCTGAGATATGCATTTTCTACGATAATCCTGGTGAGACTTCTGTCAGAATTATGCAGAATCTTCGAGAACGCTCTTTTCGAGCTACTTAATGCGCGAAACACGTTTTCTGGTGTTTTCACCACTCCACGGAACGTTTGATGTGCAGAACCGGAGATATATCGGTTTTCGTCGGGTTTCAAGCTGAGATATGCATTTTCTACGATAATCTTGGTGAGACTTCTGTCAGAAGTATGCAGGATCTTCGAGAACGCTCTTTTCGAGCTACTTAATGCGAGAAACACGTTTTCTGGTGTTTTGACCACTCCACAGTGCGTTTGATATGCAGAACCAGCGATATCTTGGTTTTCGTGGGGTTTCAAGATGAGATATGCATTTTCTGCGATAATATTGGTGAGACTTCAGTCAGAAGTATGCAGAATCATCTAGATCGCTCTTTTCGGCGATAACTTGGTTTCGGTCGGGTTTCAAGCTGAGATATTCATTTTCTACGATAATCCTGGTGGACTTCTGTCAGAAGTATGCAGAATCTTCGAGAACGCTCTTTTCCAGCTACTTAATGCGCTAACACGTTTTCTGGTGTTTTGGCCACTCCACGGTACGTTTGATGTGCAGAACCGGAGATAACTCGGTTTTCGTCGGGTTTCAAGCTGAGATATGCATTTTGTACGATAATCTTGGTGAGACTTCTGTCCGAAGTATGCAGGATCTTCGAGATCGCTCTATTCGAGCTATTTAATGCGAGAAACACGTTCTCTGGGGTTTTCACAACTCCACAGTTCGTTGGATATGCAGAACAGTAGATGTCTTGGTTTTCGTGGGGTTTCAAGCAGAGATATGCATTTTCTGCGATAATCTTGGTGAGACTTCTGTTAGAAGTATGCAGAATCATCGAGATCGCGCTTTTCGAGCTATTTAATGCGAGAAACACGTTATCTGGTGTTTTCACCACTCCACATTTGGTTTGATATGCAGAACCGGCGATATTTTGGTTTTCGTCGGGTTTCAAGCTGAGATATGCATTTCCTGCGATAATCTTGGAGAGACTTCTGTCCGAAGTATGCTGAATCATCTAGATCGCTCTTTTCGAGCTATTTAATGCGAGAAACACGTTATCTGGTGTTTTCACCACTCCACAGTGCGTTTGACATGCAGAACCAGCGATATCTTGGTTTTCGTGGGGTTTCAAGATGAGATATGCATTTTCTGCGATAATCTTGGTGACACTTCTGTTAGAAGTATGCAGAATCATCGAGATCGCGCTTTTCGAGCTATTTAATGCGAGAAACACGTTATCTGGTGTTTTCACCACTCCACATTTGGTTTGATATGCAGAACCGGTGATATTTTGGTTTTCGTCGGGTTTCAAGCTGAGATATGCATTTCCTGCGATAATCTTGGAGAGACTTCTGTCCGAAGTATGCTGAATCATCTAGATCGCTCTTTTCGAGCTATTTAATGCGAGAAACACGTTATCTGGTGTTTTCACCACTCCACGGTACGTTTGATGTGCAGAACCGGAGATAACTCGGTTTTCGTCGGGTTTCAAGCTGAGATATGCATTTTCTGCTATCATCTTGTTGAGACTTCTGTCCGAAGTATGCAGAATCATCGAGATCGCTCTTTTCGAGCTACTGAATGCGAGAAACACGTTATCTGGTGTTTTCACCACTCCACAGTGCGTTGGATATGCAGAACCGGAGATATTTTGGTTTTCGTCGGGTTTCAAGCTGAGATATGCATTTTCTACGATAAGCTTGGTAAAACATCTGTCCGAAGTATGCAGAAACATCGAGAGCACTCTTTTCGAGCTATTTAATGCGAGAAACACGTTTTCTGGGGGTTTCACCACTCCACAGTTCGTTGGATATGCAGAACAGTAGATGTCTTGGTTTTCGTGGGGTTTCAAGCAGAGATATGCATTTTCTGCGATAATCTTGGTGAGACTTCTGTTAGAAGTATGCAGAATCATCGAGATCGCGCTTTTCGAGCTATTTAATGCGAGAAACACGTTATCTGGTGTTTTCACCACTCCACATTTGGTTTGATATGCAGAACCGGCGATATTTTGGTTTTCGTCGGGTTTCAAGCTGAGATATGCATTTCCTGCGATAATCTTGGAGAGACTTCTGTCCGAAGTATGCTGAATCATCTAGATCGCTCTTTTCGAGCTATTTAATGCGAGAAACACGTTATCTGGTGTTTTCACCACTCCACAGTGCGTTTGACATGCAGAACAAGCGATATCTTGGTTTTCGTGGGGTTTCAAGCTGAGATATGCATTTTCTGCGATAATATTGGTGAGAATTCAGTCAGAAGTATGCAGAATCATCTAGATCGCTCTTTTCGAGCTACTTAATGCACGAAACACGTTTTCGGGTGTTTTCACCACTCCACAGTACGTTTGACATGCAGAACCGGAGATATCTTGGTTTCGGTCGGGTTTCAAGCTGAGATATGCATTTTCTACGATAATCCTGGTGAGACTTCTGTCAGAATTATGCAGAATCTTCGAGAACGCTCTTTTCGAGCTACTTAATGCGCGAAACACGTTTTCTGGTGTTTTCACCACTCCACGGAACGTTTGATGTGCAGAACCGGAGATATATCGGTTTTCGTGGGGTTTCAAGCTGAGATATGCATTTTCTACGATAATCTTGGTGAGACTTCTGTCAGAAGTATGCAGGATCTTCGAGAACGCTCTTTTCGAGCTACTTAATGCGAGAAACACGTTTTCTGGTGTTTTGACCACTCCACAGTGCGTTTGATATGCAGAACCAGCGATATCTTGGTTTTCGTGGGGTTTCAAGATGAGATATGCATTTTCTGCGATAATATTGGTGAGACTTCAGTCAGAAGTATGCAGAATCATCTAGATCGCTCTTTTCGAACTACTTAATGCACGAAACACGTTTTCTGGTGTTTTCACCACTCCACAGTACGTTTGACATGCAGAACCGGAGATATCTTGGTTTCGGTCGGGTTTCAAGCTGAGATATTCATTTTCTACGATAATCCTGGTGGACTTCTGTCAGAAGTATGCAGAATCTTCGAGAACGCTCTTTTCCAGCTACTTAATGCGCTAACACGTTTTCTGGTGTTTTGGCCACTCCACGGTACGTTTGATGTGCAGAACCGGAGATAACTCGGTTTTCGTCGGGTTTCAAGCTGAGATATGCATTTTGTACGATAATCTTGGTGAGACTTCTGTCCGAAGTATGCAGGATCTTCGAGATCGCTCTATTCGAGCTATTTAATGCGAGAAACACGTTCTCTGGGGTTTTCACCACTCCACAGTTCGTTGGATATGCAGAACAGTAGATGTCTTGGTTTTCGTGGGGTTTCAAGCAGAGATATGCATTTTCTGCGATAATCTTGGTGAGACTTCTGTTAGAAGTATGCAGAATCATCGAGATCGCGCTTTTCGAGCTATTTAATGCGAGAAACACGTTATCTGGTGTTTTCACCACTCCACATTTGGTTTGATATGCAGAACCGGCGATATTTTGGTTTTCGTCGGGTTTCAAGCTGAGATATGCATTTCCTGCGATAATCTTGGAGAGACTTCTGTCCGAAGTATGCTGAATCATCTAGATCGCTCTTTTCGAGCTATTTAATGCGAGAAACACGTTATCTGGTGTTTTCACCACTCCACAGTGCGTTTGACATGCAGAACCAGCGATATCTTGGTTTTCGTGGGGTTTCAAGCTGAGATATGCATTTTCTGCGATAATATTGGTGAGAATTCAGTCAGAAGTATGCAGAATCATCTAGATCGCTCTTTTCGAGCTACTTAATGCACGAAACACGTTTTCTGGTGTTTTCACCACTCCACAGTACGTTTGACATGCAGAACCGGAGATATCTTGGTTTCGGTCGGGTTTCAAGCTGAGATATGCATTTCCTGCGATAATCTTGGAGAGACTTCTGTCCGAAGTATGCTGAATCATCTAGATCGCTCTTTTCGAGCTATTTAATGCGAGAAACACGTTATCTGGTGTTTTCACCACTCCACAGTGCGTTTGACATGCAGAACCAGCGATATCTTGGTTTTCGTGGGGTTTCAAGCTGAGATATGCATTTTCTGCGATAATATTGGTGAGAATTCAGTCAGAAGTATGCAGAATCATCTAGATCGCTCTTTTCGAGCTACTTAATGCACGAAACACGTTTTCTGGTGTTTTCACCACTCCACAGTACGTTTGACATGCAGAACCGGAGATATCTTGGTTTCGGTCGGGTTTCAAGCTGAGATATGCATTTTCTACGATAATCCTGGTGAGACTTCTGTCAGAATTATGCAGAATCTTCGAGAACGCTCTTTTCGAGCTACTTAATGCGCGAAACACGTTTTCTGGTGTTTTCACCACTCCACGGAACGTTTGATGTGCAGAACCGGAGATATATCGGTTTTCGTCGGGTTTCAAGCTGAGATATGCATTTTCTACGATAATCTTGGTGAGACTTCTGTCAGAAGTATGCAGGATCTTCGAGAACGCTCTTTTCGAGCTACTTAATGCGAGAAACACGTTTTCTGGTGTTTTGACCACTCCACAGTGCGTTTGATATGCAGAACCAGCGATATCTTGGTTTTCGTGGGGTTTCAAGATGAGATATGCATTTTCTGCGATAATATTGGTGAGACTTCAGTCAGAAGTATGCAGAATCATCTAGATCGCTCTTTTCGGCGATAACTTGGTTTCGGTCGGGTTTCAAGCTGAGATATTCATTTTCTACGATAATCCTGGTGGACTTCTGTCAGAAGTATGCAGAATCTTCGAGAACGCTCTTTTCCAGCTACTTAATGCGCTAACACGTTTTCTGGTGTTTTGGCCACTCCACGGTACGTTTGATGTGCAGAACCGGAGATAACTCGGTTTTCGTCGGGTTTCAAGCTGAGATATGCATTTTGTACGATAATCTTGGTGAGACTTCTGTCCGAAGTATGCAGGATCTTCGAGATCGCTCTATTCGAGCTATTTAATGCGAGAAACACGTTCTCTGGGGTTTTCACAACTCCACAGTTCGTTGGATATGCAGAACAGTAGATGTCTTGGTTTTCGTGGGGTTTCAAGCAGAGATATGCATTTTCTGCGATAATCTTGGTGAGACTTCTGTTAGAAGTATGCAGAATCATCGAGATCGCGCTTTTCGAGCTATTTAATGCGAGAAACACGTTATCTGGTGTTTTCACCACTCCACATTTGGTTTGATATGCAGAACCGGCGATATTTTGGTTTTCGTCCGGTTTCAAGCTGAGATATGCATTTCCTGCGATAATCTTGGAGAGACTTCTGTCCGAAGTATGCTGAATCATCTAGATCGCTCTTTTCGAGCTATTTAATGCGAGAAACACGTTATCTGGTGTTTTCACCACTCCACAGTGCGTTTGACATGCAGAACCAGCGATATCTTGGTTTTCGTGGGGTTTCAAGATGAGATATGCATTTTCTGCGATAATCTTGGTGAGACTTCTGTTAGAAGTATGCAGAATCATCGAGATCGCGCTTTTCGAGCTATTTAATGCGAGAAACACGTTATCTGGTGTTTTCACCACTCCACATTTGGTTTGATATGCAGAACCGGTGATATTTTGGTTTTCGTCGGGTTTCAAGCTGAGATATGCATTTCCTGCGATAATCTTGGAGAGACTTCTGTCCGAAGTATGCTGAATCATCTAGATCGCTCTTTTCGAGCTATTTAATGCGAGAAACACGTTATCTGGTGTTTTCACCACTCCACGGTACGTTTGATGTGCAGAACCGGAGATAACTCGGTTTTCGTCGGGTTTCAAGCTGAGATATGCATTTTCTACGACAATCTTGGTGAGACTTCTGTCAGAAGTATGCAGGATCTTCGAGAACGCTCTTTTCGAGCTACTTAATGCGTGAAACACGTTTTCTGGTGGTTTCACCACTCCACAGTACGTTTGACATGCAGAACCGGAGATATCTTGGTTTCGGTCGGGTTTCAAGCTGAGATATTCATTTTCTACGATAATCCTGGTGGACTTCTGTCAGAAGTATGCAGAATCTTCGAGAACGCTCTTTTCCAGCTACTTAATGCGCTAACACGTTTTCTGGTGTTTTGGCCACTCCACGGTACGTTTGATGTGCAGAACCGGAGATAACTCGGTTTTCGTCGGGTTTCAAGCTGAGATATGCATTTTGTACGATAATCTTGGTGAGACTTCTGTCCGAAGTATGCAGGATCTTCGAGATCGCTCTATTCGAGCTATTTAATGCGAGAAACACGTTCTCTGGGGTTTTCACCACTCCACAGTTCGTTGGATATGCAGAACAGTAGATGTCTTGGTTTTCGTGGGGTTTCAAGCAGAGATATGCATTTTCTGCGATAATCTTGGTGAGACTTCTGTTAGAAGTATGCAGAATCATCGAGATCGCGCTTTTCGAGCTATTTAATGCGAGAAACACGTTATCTGGTGTTTTCACCACTCCACATTTGGTTTGATATGCAGAACCGGCGATATTTTTGTTTTCGTCGGGTTTCAAGCTGAGATATGCATTTCCTGCGATAATCTTGGAGAGACTTCTGTCCGAAGTATGCTGAATCATCTAGATCGCTCTTTTCGAGCTATTTAATGCGAGAAACACGTTATCTGGTGTTTTCACCACTCCACAGTGCGTTTGACATGCAGAACCAGCGATATCTTGGTTTTCGTGGGGTTTCAAGATGAGATATGCATTTTCTGCGATAATCTTGGTGAGACTTCTGTTAGAAGTATGCAGAATCATCGAGATCGCGCTTTTCGAGCTATTTAATGCGAGAAACACGTTATCTGGTGTTTTCACCACTCCACATTTGGTTTGATATGCAGAACCGGTGATATTTTGGTTTTCGTCGGGTTTCAAGCTGAGATATGCATTTCCTGCGATAATCTTGGAGAGACTTCTGCCGAAGTATGCTGAATCATCTAGATCGCTCTTTTCGAGCTATTTAATGCGAGAAACACGTTATCTGGTGTTTTCACCACTCCACGGTACGTTTGATGTGCAGAACCGGAGATAACTCGGTTTTCGTCGGGTTTCAAGCTGAGATATGCATTTTCTACGACAATCTTGGTGAGACTTCTGTCAGAAGTATGCAGGATCTTCGAGAACGCTCTTTTCGAGCTATTTAATGCGAGAAACACGTTATCTGCTGTTTTCACCACTGCACAGTGCGTTTGACATGCAGAACCGGCGACATCTTGGATTTCGACGGGGTTCAAGCTGAGACATGCAATTTCTACGATAATCTTGGTGAGACTTCAGTCAGAAGTATGCAGAATCATCGGGATCGCTCTTTTCGAGCTATTTAATGCGAGAAACACGTTATCTGGTGTTTTCACCACTCCACAGTGCGTTTGATATGCAGAACCGGCGACATCTTGGCTTTCGTCGGGTATCAAGCTGAGATATGCATTTTCTACCATAATCTTGGTGAGACTTCTGGCAGAAGTATGCAGAATCATCTAGATCGCTCTTTTCGAGCTATTTAATGCGAGAAACACGTTTTCTGGTGTATTCACCACTCCACAGTACGTTTGACATGCAGAACCGGAGATATCTTGGTTTCGGTCGGGTTTCAAGCTGAGATATGCATTTTCTACGATAATCTTGGTGAGACGTCTGTCAGAAGTGTACAGAATCATCGGGATCGCTCTTTTCGTGCTATTTAATGCGAGAAACACGTTATCTGGTGTTTTCACCACTCCACAGTGCGTATGATATGCAGAACCGGCGACATCTTGATATTAGTAAGGTTTCAAGCTGAGATATGCATTTTCTACGATAATCTTGGTGAGACCTCTGTCAGAAGTATGCAGAATCATCTAGATCGCTCTTTTCGGCTATTTACTGCGAGAAACACGTTTTCTGGTGTATTCACCACTCCACAGTACGTTTGACATGCAGAACCGGCGACATCTTGGATGTCGGCGGGGTTCAAGCTGAGATATGCACTTTCTACGATAATCTTGGTGAGACTACTGTCAGAAGTATGCAGAATCATCTAGATCGCTCTTTTCGAGCTATTTAATCCGAGAAACACGTTTTCTGGTGTATTCACCCCTCCACAGTACGTTTGACATGCAGAACCGGAGATATCTTGGTTTCGGTCGGTTTCAGGCTGAGATATGCATTTTCTACGATAATCTTGGGGAGACGTCTGTCAGAAGTATGCAGAATCATCGGGATCGCACTTTTCGAGCTATTTAATGCGAGAAACACGTTATCTTGTGTTTTCACCACTCCACAGTGCGTTTGATATGCAGAACCGGCGACATCTTGGCTTTCGTCGGGTATCAAGCTGAGATATGCATTTTCAACGATAATCTTGGTGAGACTTCTGTCAGAAGTATGCATAATCACCGGGATCGCTCTTTTCGAGCTATATAATGCGAGAAACACGTTATCTGGTGTTTTCACCACTCCACAGTGCGTTTGATATGCAGAACCGGCGACATCTTGGAGTTCGTCGGGTTTCAAGCTGAGATATGCATTTTCTACGATAATCTTGGTGAGACTTCTGTCAGAAGTATGCAGAATCTTCGAAACCGCTCTTTTCGAGCTACACAATGCGAGAAACACGTTATCTGGTGTTTTCAACATTCCACAGTGCGTTTTATATGCAGAACCGGCGATATCTTGATTTTCGTGGTGTTTCCAGATGAGATGTGCATTTTCAACGATAATCTTGGTGAGACTTCTGTCAGAAGTATGCAGAATCATCGGGATCGCTCTTTTCGAGCTATTTAATGCGAGAAACACGTTATCTGGAGTTTTCACCACTCCACAGTGCGTTTGATATGCAGAACCGGCGATATCTTGATTTTCGTGGTGTTTGCAGCTGAGATATGCACTTTCTACTATAATCTTGGTGAGACTACTGTCAGAAGTATGCAGAATCATCTAGATCGCTCTTTTCGAGCTATTTAATGCGAGAAACACGTTTTCTGGTGTATTCACCACTCCACAGTACGTTTGACATGCAGAACCGGAGATATCTTGGTTTCGTGAGGTTTCAAGCTGAGATATGCATTTTCTGCGATAATCTTGGTGAGATTTCATTCAGAAGTATGCAGAATCATCTAGATCGCTCTTGTCGAGCTACTTAATGCAAAAAAACAAGTTTCCTTGTGTTTTCAACTTTCCACAGTGCGTTTGAAATGCAGAACCGGCGATATCTTGATTTTCGTGGTGTTTCCAGCTGAGATATGCATTTTCTGCGATAATCTTGGTGAGTCTTCTGTCAGAAGTATGCAGAATCATCGAGATCCATCTTTTCGGGCTATTAAATGCGAGTAACGCGTTATCTGGTGTTTTCACCACTCCACAGTGCGTTTGATATGCAGAACCGGCGACATCTTGGCTTTCGTCGGGTATCAAGCTGAGATATGCATTTTCTGCGATAATCTTGGTGAGACTTCAGTCAGAAGTAAGCAGAATCATCTAGATCGCTCTTGTCGAGCTATTTAATGCAAAAAAACAAGTTTCCTGGTGTTTTCAACATTCCACAGTGCGTTTGATATGCAGAACCGGCGATATCTTGATTTTCGTGGTGTTTCCAGCTGAGATATGCATTTTCTGCGATAATCTTGGTGAGTCTTCTGTCAGAAGTATGCAGAATCATCGAGATAACTCTTTTCGAGCTATTTAATGCGAGAAACACGTTATCTGGTGTTTTCACCACTCCACAGTGCGTTTGATTGTGCAGAACTGGCGACATCTTGATATCAGTGAGGTTTCAATCTGAGATATGCATTTTCTGCAATAATCTTGGTGAGACTTCTGTCAGAAGTATGCAGAATCATCTGGATCGCTCGTTTCGAGCTATTTAATGCGAAAAAACAAGTTTTCTGGTGCTTTCACCACTCCACAGTGCATTTGATATGCAGAACCGGCTATATCTTGATTTTCGTGAGGTTTCAAGCTGAGATATGCATTTTCTGCGATAATATTGGTGAGACTTCCGTCAGAAGCATGCAGAATCATCTAGTTCGCTCGTTTCGAGCTATTTGATACGAGAAACACGTTATCTGGTGTTTTCACCACTCCACAGTCCGTTTGATGTGCAAAACCGGAGATAACTTGGTTTTCGTGAGGTTTCAAGCTGAGATATGCATTTTCTGCGATAATATTGGAGAGACTTCAGTCAGAAGTATGCAGAATCATCTCGATCGCTCGTTTCGAGCTATTTAATGCGAAAAAACAAGTTTTCTGGTGTTTTCAACATTCCACAGTGCGTTTGATATGCAGAACCGGCGTTATCTTGTTTTTCGTGGTGTTTCCAGCTGAGATATGCATTTTCTGCGATAATCTTGGTGAGTCTTCTGTCAGAAGTATGCAGAATCATCGAGATCCCTTCTTTCGAGCTATTTAATGCGAGAAACACGTTATCTGGTGTATTCACCACTCCACAGTGCGTTTGACATGCAGAACCGGCTATATCTTGATTTTCGTGAGGTTTCAAGCTGAGATATGCATTTTCTGCGATAATATTGGTGAGACTTCCGTCAGAAGCATGCAGAATCATCTAGTTCGCTCGTTTCGAGCTATTTGATACGAGAAACACGTTATCTGGTGTTTTCACCACTCCACAGTCCGTTTGATGTGCAAAACCGGAGATAACTTGGTTTTCGTGAGGTTTCAAGCTGAGATATGCATTTTCTGCGATAATATTGGAGAGACTTCAGTCAGAAGTATGCAGAATCATCTCGATCGCTCGTTTCGAGCTATTTAATGCGAAAAAACAAGTTTTCTGGTGTTTTCAACATTCCACAGTGCGTTTGATATGCAGAACCGGCGATATCTTGATTTTCGTGGTGTTTCCAGCTGAGATATGCATTTTCTGCGATAATCTTGGTGAGTCTTCTGTCAGAAGCATGCAGAATCATCGAGATCCCTTCTTTCGAGCTATTTAATGCGAGAAACACGTTATCTGGTGTTTTCTCCACTCCACAGTGCGTTTGATATGCAGAACCGGCGACAACTTGGCTTTCTTCGGGTATCAAGCTGAGATATGCATTTTCTACGGTAATCTTGGTGAGACTTCTGTCAGAAGTATGCAGAATCATCTAGATCGCTCTTTTCGAGCTATTTAATGCGAGAAACACGTTTTCTGGTGTATTCACCACTCCACAGTACGTTTGACATGCAGAACCGGAGATATCTTGGCTTTCGTCGGGTATCAAGCTGAGATGTGCATTTTCAACGATAATCTAGGTGAGACTTCTGTCAGAAGTATGCAAAGTCATCGGGATCGCTCTTTTCGAGCTATTTAATGCGAGAAACACGTTATCTGGAGTTTTCACCACTCCACAGTGCGTTTGATATGCAGAACCGGCGATATCTTGATTTTCGTGGTGTTTGCAGCTGAGATATGCATTTTCTACGATAACCATGGTGAGTCTTCTGTCAGAAGTATGCAGAATCATCTAGATCGCTCTTTTCGAGATATTTAATGCGAGAAACACGTTATCTGGTGTTTTCACCACTCCACAGTGTGTTTGGTATGCAGAACCGGCGACATCTTAATATTAGTAAGGTTTCAAGCTGAAATATGCATTTTCTGCAATAATCTTGGTGAGACTTCAGTCAGAAGTATGCAGAATCATCTAGATCGCTCGTTTCGAGCTATTTAATTCGAAAAAACAAGTTTTCTGGTTTTTCACCACTCCACAGTGCGTTTGATATGCAGAACCGGCGACATCTTGGCTTTCTTCGGGTATCAAGCTGAGATATGCATTTTCTACGTTAATCTTGGTGAGACTTCTGTCAGAAGTATGCAGAATCATCTAGATCGCTCTTTTCGAACTATTTAATGCGAGAAACACGTTTTCTGGTGTATTCACCACTCCACAGTACGTTTGACATGCAGAACCGGAGATATCTTGATTTCGGTCGGGTTTCAAGCTGAGATATGCATTTTCTACGATAATCTTGGTGAGACTTCTGTCAGAAGTATGCAGAATCATCGATATCGCTCTTTTCGAGCTATTAAATGCGAGAAACACGATATCTGGTGTTTTCACCACTCCACAGTGCGTTTGACATGCAGAACCGGCGATATCTTGACTTTCGTGAGGTTTCAATCTGAGATATGCATTTTCTGCGATAATATTGGTGAGACTTCCGTCAGAAGTATGCAGAATCATCTAGTTCGCTCGTTTCGAGCTATTTGATGCGAGAAACACGTTATCTGGTGTTTTCACCACTCCACAGTGCGTTTGATATGCAGAAGCGGCGACATCTTGGCTTTCGTCGGGTATCAAGCTGAGATATGCATTTTCTGCGATAATCTTGTTGAGACTTCAGTCAGAAGTATGCAGAATCATCGAGATCCCTCTTTTCGAGCTCTTTAGTGCGAGAAACACGTTATCTGGTGTTTTCACCACTCCACAGTGCGTTTGATATGCAGAACCGGCGACATCTTGGCTTTCGTCGGGTATCAAGCTGAGATATGCATTTTCTGCGATAATCTTGGTGAGACTTCAGTCAGAAGTATGCAGAATCATCTAGATCGCTCTTGTCGAGCTATTTAATGCCAAAAAACAAGCTTCCTGGTGTTTTCAACATTCCACAGTGTGTTTGATATGCAGAACCGGCGATATCTTGATTTTCGTGGTGTTTCCAGCTGAGATATGCATTTTCTGCGATTATCTTTGTGAGACGTCTGTCAGAAGTATGCAGAATCATCGGGATCGCTCTTTTCGTGCTACTTAATGCGAGGAACACGTTATCTGGTGTTTTCACCACTCCACAGTGCGTTTGATATGCAGAACCGGCGACATCTTGGCTTTCTTCGGGTATCAAGCTGAGATATGCATTTTCTACGATAATCTTGGTGAGACTTCTGTCAGATGTATGCAGAATCATCGGGATCGCTTTTTCGAGCTACCTAATGCACGAAACACGTTTCCTGGTGTTTTCACCTTTCCACAGTACGTTTGACATGCAGAACCGGAGATATCTTGGTTTCGGTCGGGTTTCAAGCTGAGATATGCATTTTCTACGATAATCCTGGTGAGACTTCTGTCAGAAGTATGCAGAATCTTCGAGAACACTCTTTTCGAGCTACTTAATGCGCGAAACACGTTTTCTGGTATTTTCACCACTCCACGGTACGTTTGATGTGCAGAACCGGAGATAACTCGGTTTTCGTCGGGTTTCAAGCTGAGATATGCATTTTCTACGACAATCTTGGTGAGACTTCTGTCAGCAGTATGCAGGATCTTCGAGAACGCTCTTTTCGAGCTACTTAATGCGTGAAACACGTTTTCTGGTGTTTTCACCACTCCACAGTGCGTTTGAAATGCAGAACCGGCGACATCTTGGTTTTCGTGGGGTTTCAAGCTGAGATATGTATTTTCTGCGATAATCTTGGTTTGACTTCTGTCCGAAGTATGCTGAATCATCGAGATCGCTCTTTTCGAGCTAGCTAGTGCGAGAAACACGTTATCTGGTGTTTTCACCACTCCACAGTGCGTTTGATATGCAGAACAGTAGATACCTTGGTTTTCGTGGGGTTTCAAGCTGAGATATGCATTTTCTGCTATCATCTTGTTGAGACTTCTGTCCGAAGTATGCAGAATCATCGAGATCGCTCGTTTCGAGCTACTGAATGCGAGAAACACGTTATCTAGTGTTTTCATCACTCCACAGGGCGTTTGATATGCAGAACCGGCGATATTTTGGTTTTTGTCGGGTTTCAAGATGAGATATGCATTTTCTACGACAATCTTGGTGAGACTTCTGTCCGAAGTATGCTGAATCATCGAGATCGCTCTGTTCTAGCTAGTTAGTGCGAAAAACACGTTATCTGGTGTTTTCACCACTCCACAGTGCGTTTGATATGCAGAACAGTAGATATCTTGGTTTTCGTGGGGTTTCAAGCTGAGATATGCATTTTCTGCGATAATCTTGTTGAGACATCTGTCCGAAGTATGCAGAATCATCGAGATCGCTCTTTTCTTGCTATTTAATGCGTGAAACACGTTCGCTGGTTGTTTTCACCACTCCACAGTGCGTTTGATATGCAGAACCGGCGATATCTTGATTTTTGTCGGGTTTCAAGCTGAGATATGCATTTTCTACGATAATCTTGGTGAAACATCTATCCGAAGTATGCAGAAACATCGAGAGCGCACTTTTCGAGCTATTTAATGCGAGAAACTCGGTTTCTGGGGTTTTCAACACTCCACGGTACGTTTGATGTGCAGAACCGGAGATAACTCGGTTTTCGTCGGGTTTCAAGCTGAGATATGCATTTTCTACGACAATCTTGGTGAGCTTCTGTCCGAAGTATGCAGAATCATCGAGACCGCTCGGTTCGAGATATTTAATGCGAGAAACACGTTATCTGGTGTTTTCACCACTCCACAGTGCGTTTGATATGCAGAACAGTAGATATCTTGGTTTTCGTGGGGTTTCAAGCTGAGATATGCATTTTCTGCGATAATCTTGTTGAGACTTCTGTCCGAAGTATGCAGAATCATCGAGATCGCTCTTTTCGAGCTATTTAATGCGAGAAACACGTTCTCTGGTTGCTTTCACCACTCCACAGTGCGTTTGATATGCAGAACCAGCGATATCTTGGTTTTCGTTGCATTTCAAGCTGTGATATGTATTTCCTGCGATAATCTTGGTGAGACTTCTGTCCGAAGTATGCTGAATCATCGAGATCGCTCTGTTCTAGCTAGTTAGTGCGAAAAACACGTTATCTGGTGTTTTCACCAATCCACAGTGCGTTTGATATGCAGAACAGTAGATATCTTGGTTTTCGTGGGGTTTCAAGCTGAGATATGCATTTTCTGCGATAATCTTGTTGAGACATCTGTCCGAAGTATGCAGGATCATCGAGATCGCTCTTTTCGAGCTATTTAATGCGAGAAACACGTTCGCTGGTTGTTTTCACCACTCCACAGTGCGTTTGATATGCAGAACCGGCGATATCTCGATTTTCGTGGTGTTTCCAGCTGAGATATGCATTTTCTGCGATAATATTGGTGAGACTTCTGTCACAAGGATGCAGAATCATCTAGATCGCTCTTTTCGAGCTACCTAATGCACGAAACACGTTTTCTGGTGTTTTCACCACTCCACAGTACGTTTGACATGCAGAACCGGAGATATCTTGGTTTCGGTCGGGTTTCAAGCTGAGATATGCATTTTCTACGATAATCCTGGTGAGACTTCTGTCAGCAGTATGCAGAATCTTCGAGAACGCTCTTTTCGAGCTACTTAATGCGCGAAACACGTTTTCTGGTGTTTTCACCACTCCACGGTACGTTCGATGTGCAGAACCGGAGATAACTCGGTTTTCGTCGGGTTTCAAGCTGAGATATGCATTTTCTACGACAATCTTGGTGAGACTTCTGTCAGAAGTATGCAGGATCTTCGAGAACGCTCTTTTCGAGCTACTTAATGCGTGAAACACGTTTTCTGGTGGTTTCACCACTCCACAGTGCGTTTGATATGCAGAACCGGCGACATCTTGGTTTTCGTGGGGTTTCAAGCTGAGATATCTATTTGCTGCGATAATCTTGGTGACACCTCTGTCCGAAGTATGCTGAATCATCGAGATCGCTCTTTTCGAGCTAGCTAGTGCGAGAAACACGTTATCTGGTGTTTTCACCACTCCACAGTGCGTTTGATATGCAGAACAGTAGATACCTTGGTTTTCGTGGGGTTTCAAGCTGAGATATGCATTTTCTGCTATCATCTTGTTGAGACTTCTGTCCGAAGTATGCAGAATCATCGAGATCGCTCTTTTCGAGCTACTGAATGCGAGAAACACGTTATCTGGTGTTTTCACCACTCCACAGTGCGTTGGATATGCAGAACCGGAGATATTTTGGTTTTCGTCGGGTTTCAAGCTGAGATATGCATTTTCTACGATAAGCTTGGTAAAACATCTGTCCGAAGTATGCAGAAACATCGAGAGCACTCTTTTCCAGCTATTTAATGCGAGAAACACGTTTTCTGGGGGTTTCACCACTCCACAGTTCGTTGGATATGCAGAACAGTAGATGTCTTGGTTTTCGTGGGGTTTCAAGCAGAGATATGCATTTTCTGCGATAATCTTGGTGAGACTTCTGTTAGAAGTATGCAGAATCATCGAGATCGCGCTTTTCGAGCTATTTAATGCGAGAAACACGTTATCTGGTGTTTTCACCACTCCACATTTGGTTTGATATGCAGAACCGGCGATATTTTGGTTTTCGTCGGGTTTCAAGCTGAGATATGCATTTCCTGCGATAATCTTGGAGAGACTTCTGTCCGAAGTATGCTGAATCATCTAGATCGCTCTTTTCGAGCTATTTAATGCGAGAAACACGTTATCTGGTGTTTTCACCACTCCACAGTGCGTTTGACATGCAGAACAAGCGATATCTTGGTTTTCGTGGGGTTTCAAGCTGAGATATGCATTTTCTGCGATAATATTGGTGAGAATTCAGTCAGAAGTATGCAGAATCATCTAGATCGCTCTTTTCGAGCTACTTAATGCACGAAACACGTTTTCGGGTGTTTTCACCACTCCACAGTACGTTTGACATGCAGAACCGGAGATATCTTGGTTTCGGTCGGGTTTCAAGCTGAGATATGCATTTTCTACGATAATCCTGGTGAGACTTCTGTCAGAATTATGCAGAATCTTCGAGAACGCTCTTTTCGAGCTACTTAATGCGCGAAACACGTTTTCTGGTGTTTTCACCACTCCACGGAACGTTTGATGTGCAGAACCGGAGATATATCGGTTTTCGTCGGGTTTCAAGCTGAGATATGCATTTTCTACGATAATCTTGGAGAGACTTCTGTCCGAAGTATGCTGAATCATCTAGATCGCTCTTTTCGAGCTATTTAATGCGAGAAACACGTTATCTGGTGTTTTCACCACTCCACAGTGCGTTTGACATGCAGAACAAGCGATATCTTGGTTTTCGTGGGGTTTCAAGCTGAGATATGCATTTTCTGCGATAATATTGGTGAGAATTCAGTCAGAAGTATGCAGAATCATCTAGATCGCTCTTTTCGAGCTACTTAATGCACGAAACACGTTTTCGGGTGTTTTCACCACTCCACAGTACGTTTGACATGCAGAACCGGAGATATCTTGGTTTCGGTCGGGTTTCAAGCTGAGATATGCATTTTCTACGATAATCCTGGTGAGACTTCTGTCAGAATTATGCAGAATCTTCGAGAACGCTCTTTTCGAGCTACTTAATGCGCGAAACACGTTTTCTGGTGTTTTCACCACTCCACGGAACGTTTGATGTGCAGAACCGGAGATATATCGGTTTTCGTCGGGTTTCAAGCTGAGATATGCATTTTCTACGATAATCTTGGTGAGACTTCTGTCAGAAGTATGCAGGATCTTCGAGAACGCTCTTTTCGAGCTACTTAATGCGAGAAACACGTTTTCTGGTGTTTTGACCACTCCACAGTGCGTTTGATATGCAGAACCAGCGATATCTTGGTTTTCGTGGGGTTTCAAGATGAGATATGCATTTTCTGCGATAATATTGGTGAGACTTCAGTCAGAAGTATGCAGAATCATCTAGATCGCTCTTTTCGAGCTACTTAATGCACGAAACACGTTTTCTGGTGTTTTCACCACTCCACAGTACGTTTGACATGCAGAACCGGAGATATCTTGGTTTCGGTCAGGTTTCAAGCTGAGATATTCATTTTCTACGATAATCCTGGTGGACTTCTGTCAGAAGTATGCAGAATCTTCGAGAACGCTCTTTTCCAGCTACTTAATGCGCTAACACGTTTTCTGGTGTTTTGGCCACTCCACGGTACGTTTGATGTGCAGAACCGGAGATAACTCGGTTTTCGTCGGGTTTCAAGTTGAGATATGCATTTTGTACGATAATCTTGGTGAGACTTCTGTCCGAAGTATGCAGGATCTTCGAGATCGCTCTATTCGAGCTATTTAATGCGAGAAACACGTTCTCTGGGGTTTTCACCACTCCACAGTTCGTTGGATATGCAGAACAGTAGATGTCTTGGTTTTCGTGGGGTTTCAAGCAGAGATATGCATTTTCTGCGATAATCTTGGTGAGACTTCTGTTAGAAGTATGCAGAATCATCGAGATCGCGCTTTTCGAGCTATTTAATGCGAGAAACACGTTATCTGGTGTTTTCACCACTCCACATTTGGTTTGATATGCAGAACCGGCGATATTTTGGTTTTCGTCGGGTTTCAAGCTGAGATATGCATTTCCTGCGATAATCTTGGAGAGACTTCTGTCCGAAGTATGCTGAATCATCTAGATCGCTCTTTTCGAGCTATTTAATGCGAGAAACACGTTATCTGGTGTTTTCACCACTCCACAGTGCGTTTGACATGCAGAACCAGCGATATCTTGGTTTTCGTGGGGTTTCAAGCTGAGATATGCATTTTCTGCGATAATATTGGTGAGAATTCAGTCAGAAGTATGCAGAATCATCTAGATCGCTCTTTTCGAGCTACTTAATGCACGAAACACGTTTTCTGGTGTTTTCACCACTCCACAGTACGTTTGACATGCAGAACCGGAGATATCTTGGTTTCGGTCGGGTTTCAAGCTGAGATATGCATTTCCTGCGATAATCTTGGAGAGACTTCTGTCCGAAGTATGCTGAATCATCTAGATCGCTCTTTTCGAGCTATTTAATGCGAGAAACACGTTATCTGGTGTTTTCACCACTCCACAGTGCGTTTGACATGCAGAACCAGCGATATCTTGGTTTTCGTGGGGTTTCAAGCTGAGATATGCATTTTCTGCGATAATATTGGTGAGAATTCAGTCAGAAGTATGCAGAATCATCTAGATCGCTCTTTTCGAGCTACTTAATGCACGAAACACGTTTTCTGGTGTTTTCACCACTCCACAGTACGTTTGACATGCAGAACCGGAGATATCTTGGTTTCGGTCGGGTTTCAAGCTGAGATATGCATTTTCTACGATAATCCTGGTGAGACTTCTGTCAGAATTATGCAGAATCTTCGAGAACGCTCTTTTCGAGCTACTTAATGCGCGAAACACGTTTTCTGGTGTTTTCACCACTCCACGGAACGTTTGATGTGCAGAACCGGAGATATATCGGTTTTCGTCGGGTTTCAAGCTGAGATATGCATTTTCTACGATAATCTTGGTGAGACTTCTGTCAGAAGTATGCAGGATCTTCGAGAACGCTCTTTTCGAGCTACTTAATGCGAGAAACACGTTTTCTGGTGTTTTGACCACTCCACAGTGCGTTTGATATGCAGAACCAGCGATATCTTGGTTTTCGTGGGGTTTCAAGATGAGATATGCATTTTCTGCGATAATATTGGTGAGACTTCAGTCAGAAGTATGCAGAATCATCTAGATCGCTCTTTTCGAGCTACTTAATGCACGAAACACGTTTTCTGGTGTTTTCACTACTCCACAGTACGTTTGACATGCAGAACCGGAGATATCTTGGTTTCGGTCGGGTTTCAAGCTGAGATATTCATTTTCTACGATAATCCTGGTGGACTTCTGTCAGAAGTATGCAGAATCTTCGAGAACGCTCTTTTCCAGCTACTTAATGCGCTAACACGTTTTCTGGTGTTTTGGCCACTCCACGGTACGTTTGATGTGCAGAACCGGAGATAACTCGGTTTTCGTCGGGTTTCAAGCTGAGATATGCATTTTGTACGATAATCTTGGTGAGACTTCTGTCCGAAGTATGCAGGATCTTCGAGATCGCTCTATTCGAGCTATTTAATGCGAGAAACACGTTCTCTGGGGTTTTCACAACTCCACAGTTCGTTGGATATGCAGAACAGTAGATGTCTTGGTTTTCGTGGGGTTTCAAGCAGAGATATGCATTTTCTGCGATAATCTTGGTGAGACTTCTGTTAGAAGTATGCAGAATCATCGAGATCGCGCTTTTCGAGCTATTTAATGCGAGAAACACGTTATCTGGTGTTTTCACCACTCCACATTTGGTTTGATATGCAGAACCGGCGATATTTTGGTTTTCGTCGGGTTTCAAGCTGAGATATGCATTTCCTGCGATAATCTTGGAGAGACTTCTGTCCGAAGTGTGCTGAATCATCTAGATCGCTCTTTTCGAGCTATTTAATGCGAGAAACACGTTATCTGGTGTTTTCACCACTCCACAGTGCGTTTGACATGCAGAACCAGCGATATCTTGGTTTTCGTGGGGTTTCAAGATGAGATATGCATTTTCTGCGATAATCTTGGTGAGACTTCTGTTAGAAGTATGCAGAATCATCGAGATCGCGCTTTTCGAGCTATTTAATGCGAGAAACACGTTATCTGGTGT
>CATORF010000032.1:2500-25000 GCA_951804975.1 Anthophora plumipes
GGAAACCTCTAGCAGGGAGATAGGGTTTGGAACGCGAAGAGCACCGCAGTTGCGGCGGTGTCCGGATATTCCCCTCGGACCTTGAAAATCCAGGAGAGGGCCACGTGGAGGTGTCGCACCGGTTCGTACCCATATCCGCAGCAGGTCTCCAAGGTGAAGAGCCTCTAGTCGATAGATTAATGTAGGTAAGGGAAGTCGGCAAATTGGATCCGTAACTTCGGAATAAGGATTGGCTCTGAGGAGCGGGGCGTGTCGGGCTTGGTCGGGAAGTGGGTCTGGCTGACGTGCCGGGCCTGGGCGAGGTGAACGGGGGTGTTCTCTAACGGACGCTTACCCGGGATCCGAGCTCGGTCCCGTGCCTTGGCCTCCCGCGGATCTTCCTTGCTGCGAGGCTTCCGTTGGCGGCTTGCCGTCGGCGGTCGTCCTCTTCGGCCGCCATTCAACGCTCGGCTCAGAACTGGCACGGACTAGGGGAATCCGACTGTCTAATTAAAACAAAGCATTGCGATGGCCCCCACGGGTGTTGACGCAATGTGATTTCTGCCCAGTGCTCTGAATGTCAACGTGAAGAAATTCAAAAAAGCGCGGGTAAACGGCGGGAGTAACTATGACTCTCTTAAGGTAGCCAAATGCCTCGTCATCTAATTAGTGACGCGCATGAATGGATTAACGAGATTCTCTTCTGTCCCTATCTACTGGTGGGAAGGCCGTGGCTCGTTGGGAAGGACTCCGTTGGGGTGCTTCGTCGCCAACGTTGGAGTCGCCTCGACGTCCACGAGCAAGCAAGCAGTCTCCTTTGCGTGGGTCCCGCCATAAGTCCCTCCTTCTGGAGCAAAACTGAGAACTGCCTCTGCGAAGGCTGCGGCGACTTAACCGTCCGACCCTCTTGGACATGGAGCGAGGTGATCGGCTCTCCGATGCAACCGCTACGGCGTGCGTACCAACCGAGCGACGGTTGGCGTCTGGCGGACATATTGCCAACCTTCTAAGCCGAGACCGGGCGGGTTGCACACAGCCACAAAGACTCGTCATCGTATTAGTGACGCTAGACTCGCCATTGTATTAGTGGCGTTAAGACTCGCCATCGTATTAGTGGTGCGTATCCAGATGACTCGCCATCGTATTAGTGGTGCATATTCAGAAGCCTCGCCATCGTATTAGTGGCGTAGTAGACCGCCATCGTATTAGTGGCGTAATCGAACGACCGTGGATCAATCCACGAGGTGTCTACTGAATCCAAGGCAACTCAATGAAACACGGATCGAAGAGGCTTGGAGGGCGCGTCTTTGGCTCTTGGCCCTCCTAACCGCAAAGACGGTAAAAGCCACACCGTCGTCAATTAGTGACGACGAGAAATGACTCGCCATCGTATTAGTGGCGGAAAGACTCGGAAGTGGTGACACCGAGTCTTCGGGTACAAGATTACTCACGGATCCACAACCGTAGATGTCTTACCCATCCAATCCTCTCCAAACCTCCAATCCCAACATTCCATCGCCCTAAGGGTCAGAGCGCGATGCTTGCGTGCATCGAACGAGTCCGCCTTCCCGTGGTTCCCCGTGGATGCGCCTGGCGTGTGGCGAACAAGGGGTATCCCCAGTTCCCACACTCCAGAACGTAACTAAAGGACTCGGATCCATTGTAAACGCTCAGTGGCGCTGCTGGATTTTTCCGAGCACTGCTACCGGAAGTAGTGGCCAAGTTGGATGGATAGAAAGGTTTTGTAGCGTATGACCGTCAGGTCCAGGTCGCATATCCGACGCCCTTACGGGGCTAGGATTAACACTAAACTGTCCCTATCTACTAGTCTCAATCCACAAACCAGCTGGATAAGAAGAAGCTGGCAACGTTTTAAAATATAAATATATATATATATATATATACATATATAAATTAAAATTAAAATTGAAAATTACAAGTGAAGTGAAGTGAAGTGAAATAAAAGTGAATTCTTAACTCGCGTTTAAAAATCAGGCTTTCAAGCCACTAATTTGAAACCGCGTTCGGGAGTGCGCTATTAAATTCCGCGCGTCCCCATCCGTCAGTGAATCAAATCGCCCGAGTAGAACAATGATTATCGGGGAAAGACTTTGCAATATTCCTCGGGCGTGGACGATCGCTCGGCGAGCGATCGTTCTTCGCGGCGCGCTCGGGTTTTCAGAAGGACCTCGGGATCCAGAAGTTCAGAACGAGAGGAGGACTGATTGCTGATCAATTGAAGACATCGATCGCAAAATTCGGTCCACCACGAGAGAAGATACCGAGTTTTGCAGAAGAAATCGCCTCCGCCGCTGCGGAACCGCTGTGACGTCACGGGGAAATACGCGACGCCATCTTGGATCGCTCGCCCCCACCACCCGAAGGAAGGAAGACAGTCAACGAGGAAGCTAAAGAAGGAAGGAAGAGCAGTCTCAATCCACAAACCAGCTGGATAAGAAGAAGCTGGCAACGTTTTAAAATATAAATATATATATATATATATATACATATATAAATTAAAATTAAAATTGAAAATTACAAGTGAAGTGAAGTGAAGTGAAATAAAAGTGAATTCTTAACTCGCGTTTAAAAATCAGGCTTTCAAGCCACTAATTTGAAACCGCGTTCGGGAGTGCGCTATTAAATTCCGCGCGTCCCCATCCGTCAGTGAATCAAATCGCCCGAGTAGAACAATGATTATCGGGGAAAGACTTTGCAATATTCCTCGGGCGTGGACGATCGCTCGGCGAGCGATCGTTCTTCGCGGCGCGCTCGGGTTTTCAGAAGGACCTCGGGATCCAGAAGTTCAGAACGAGAGGAGGACTGATTGCTGATCAATTGAAGACATCGATCGCAAAATTCGGTCCACCACGAGAGAAGATACCGAGTTTTGCAGAAGAAATCGCCTCCGCCGCTGCGGAACCGCTGTGACGTCACGGGGAAATACGCGACGCCATCTTGGATCGCTCGCCCCCACCACCCGAAGGAAGGAAGACAGTCAACGAGGAAGCTAAAGAAGGAAGGAAGAGCAGTCTCAATCCACAAACCAGCTGGATAAGAAGAAGCTGGCAACGTTTTAAAATATAAATATATATATATATATATATACATATATAAATTAAAATTAAAATTGAAAATTACAAGTGAAGTGAAGTGAAGTGAAATAAAAGTGAATTCTTAACTCGCGTTTAAAAATCAGGCTTTCAAGCCACTAATTTGAAACCGCGTTCGGGAGTGCGCTATTAAATTCCGCGCGTCCCCATCCGTCAGTGAATCAAATCGCCCGAGTAGAACAATGATTATCGGGGAAAGACTTTGCAATATTCCTCGGGCGTGGACGATCGCTCGGCGAGCGATCGTTCTTCGCGGCGCGCTCGGGTTTTCAGAAGGACCTCGGGATCCAGAAGTTCAGAACGAGAGGAGGACTGATTGCTGATCAATTGAAGACATCGATCGCAAAATTCGGTCCACCACGAGAGAAGATACCGAGTTTTGCAGAAGAAATCGCCTCCGCCGCTGCGGAACCGCTGTGACGTCACGGGGAAATACGCGACGCCATCTTGGATCGCTCGCCCCCACCACCCGAAGGAAGGAAGACAGTCAACGAGGAAGCTAAAGAAGGAAGGAAGAGCAGTCTCAATCCACAAACCAGCTGGATAAGAAGAAGCTGGCAACGTTTTAAAATATAAATATATATATATATATATATACATATATAAATTAAAATTAAAATTGAAAATTACAAGTGAAGTGAAGTGAAGTGAAATAAAAGTGAATTCTTAACTCGCGTTTAAAAATCAGGCTTTCAAGCCACTAATTTGAAACCGCGTTCGGGAGTGCGCTATTAAATTCCGCGCGTCCCCATCCGTCAGTGAATCAAATCGCCCGAGTAGAACAATGATTATCGGGGAAAGACTTTGCAATATTCCTCGGGCGTGGACGATCGCTCGGCGAGCGATCGTTCTTCGCGGCGCGCTCGGGTTTTCAGAAGGACCTCGGGATCCAGAAGTTCAGAACGAGAGGAGGACTGATTGCTGATCAATTGAAGACATCGATCGCAAAATTCGGTCCACCACGAGAGAAGATACCGAGTTTTGCAGAAGAAATCGCCTCCGCCGCTGCGGAACCGCTGTGACGTCACGGGGAAATACGCGACGCCATCTTGGATCGCTCGCCCCCACCACCCGAAGGAAGGAAGACAGTCAACGAGGAAGCTAAAGAAGGAAGGAAGAGCAGTCTCAATCCACAAACCAGCTGGATAAGAAGAAGCTGGCAACGTTTTAAAATATAAATATATATATATATATATATACATATATAAATTAAAATTAAAATTGAAAATTACAAGTGAAGTGAAGTGAAGTGAAATAAAAGTGAATTCTTAACTCGCGTTTAAAAATCAGGCTTTCAAGCCACTAATTTGAAACCGCGTTCGGGAGTGCGCTATTAAATTCCGCGCGTCCCCATCCGTCAGTGAATCAAATCGCCCGAGTAGAACAATGATTATCGGGGAAAGACTTTGCAATATTCCTCGGGCGTGGACGATCGCTCGGCGAGCGATCGTTCTTCGCGGCGCGCTCGGGTTTTCAGAAGGACCTCGGGATCCAGAAGTTCAGAACGAGAGGAGGACTGATTGCTGATCAATTGAAGACATCGATCGCAAAATTCGGTCCACCACGAGAGAAGATACCGAGTTTTGCAGAAGAAATCGCCTCCGCCGCTGCGGAACCGCTGTGACGTCACGGGGAAATACGCGACGCCATCTTGGATCGCTCGCCCCCACCACCCGAAGGAAGGAAGACAGTCAACGAGGAAGCTAAAGAAGGAAGGAAGAGCAGTCTCAATCCACAAACCAGCTGGATAAGAAGAAGCTGGCAACGTTTTAAAATATAAATATATATATATATATATATACATATATAAATTAAAATTAAAATTGAAAATTACAAGTGAAGTGAAGTGAAGTGAAATAAAAGTGAATTCTTAACTCGCGTTTAAAAATCAGGCTTTCAAGCCACTAATTTGAAACCGCGTTCGGGAGTGCGCTATTAAATTCCGCGCGTCCCCATCCGTCAGTGAATCAAATCGCCCGAGTAGAACAATGATTATCGGGGAAAGACTTTGCAATATTCCTCGGGCGTGGACGATCGCTCGGCGAGCGATCGTTCTTCGCGGCGCGCTCGGGTTTTCAGAAGGACCTCGGGATCCAGAAGTTCAGAACGAGAGGAGGACTGATTGCTGATCAATTGAAGACATCGATCGCAAAATTCGGTCCACCACGAGAGAAGATACCGAGTTTTGCAGAAGAAATCGCCTCCGCCGCTGCGGAACCGCTGTGACGTCACGGGGAAATACGCGACGCCATCTTGGATCGCTCGCCCCCACCACCCGAAGGAAGGAAGACAGTCAACGAGGAAGCTAAAGAAGGAAGGAAGAGCAGTCTCAATCCACAAACCAGCTGGATAAGAAGAAGCTGGCAACGTTTTAAAATATAAATATATATATATATATATATACATATATAAATTAAAATTAAAATTGAAAATTACAAGTGAAGTGAAGTGAAGTGAAATAAAAGTGAATTCTTAACTCGCGTTTAAAAATCAGGCTTTCAAGCCACTAATTTGAAACCGCGTTCGGGAGTGCGCTATTAAATTCCGCGCGTCCCCATCCGTCAGTGAATCAAATCGCCCGAGTAGAACAATGATTATCGGGGAAAGACTTTGCAATATTCCTCGGGCGTGGACGATCGCTCGGCGAGCGATCGTTCTTCGCGGCGCGCTCGGGTTTTCAGAAGGACCTCGGGATCCAGAAGTTCAGAACGAGAGGAGGACTGATTGCTGATCAATTGAAGACATCGATCGCAAAATTCGGTCCACCACGAGAGAAGATACCGAGTTTTGCAGAAGAAATCGCCTCCGCCGCTGCGGAACCGCTGTGACGTCACGGGGAAATACGCGACGCCATCTTGGATCGCTCGCCCCCACCACCCGAAGGAAGGAAGACAGTCAACGAGGAAGCTAAAGAAGGAAGGAAGAGCAGTCTCAATCCACAAACCAGCTGGATAAGAAGAAGCTGGCAACGTTTTAAAATATAAATATATATATATATATATATACATATATAAATTAAAATTAAAATTGAAAATTACAAGTGAAGTGAAGTGAAGTGAAATAAAAGTGAATTCTTAACTCGCGTTTAAAAATCAGGCTTTCAAGCCACTAATTTGAAACCGCGTTCGGGAGTGCGCTATTAAATTCCGCGCGTCCCCATCCGTCAGTGAATCAAATCGCCCGAGTAGAACAATGATTATCGGGGAAAGACTTTGCAATATTCCTCGGGCGTGGACGATCGCTCGGCGAGCGATCGTTCTTCGCGGCGCGCTCGGGTTTTCAGAAGGACCTCGGGATCCAGAAGTTCAGAACGAGAGGAGGACTGATTGCTGATCAATTGAAGACATCGATCGCAAAATTCGGTCCACCACGAGAGAAGATACCGAGTTTTGCAGAAGAAATCGCCTCCGCCGCTGCGGAACCGCTGTGACGTCACGGGGAAATACGCGACGCCATCTTGGATCGCTCGCCCCCACCACCCGAAGGAAGGAAGACAGTCAACGAGGAAGCTAAAGAAGGAAGGAAGAGCAGTCTCAATCCACAAACCAGCTGGATAAGAAGAAGCTGGCAACGTTTTAAAATATAAATATATATATATATATATATACATATATAAATTAAAATTAAAATTGAAAATTACAAGTGAAGTGAAGTGAAGTGAAATAAAAGTGAATTCTTAACTCGCGTTTAAAAATCAGGCTTTCAAGCCACTAATTTGAAACCGCGTTCGGGAGTGCGCTATTAAATTCCGCGCGTCCCCATCCGTCAGTGAATCAAATCGCCCGAGTAGAACAATGATTATCGGGGAAAGACTTTGCAATATTCCTCGGGCGTGGACGATCGCTCGGCGAGCGATCGTTCTTCGCGGCGCGCTCGGGTTTTCAGAAGGACCTCGGGATCCAGAAGTTCAGAACGAGAGGAGGACTGATTGCTGATCAATTGAAGACATCGATCGCAAAATTCGGTCCACCACGAGAGAAGATACCGAGTTTTGCAGAAGAAATCGCCTCCGCCGCTGCGGAACCGCTGTGACGTCACGGGGAAATACGCGACGCCATCTTGGATCGCTCGCCCCCACCACCCGAAGGAAGGAAGACAGTCAACGAGGAAGCTAAAGAAGGAAGGAAGAGCAGTCTCAATCCACAAACCAGCTGGATAAGAAGAAGCTGGCAACGTTTTAAAATATAAATATATATATATATATATATACATATATAAATTAAAATTAAAATTGAAAATTACAAGTGAAGTGAAGTGAAGTGAAATAAAAGTGAATTCTTAACTCGCGTTTAAAAATCAGGCTTTCAAGCCACTAATTTGAAACCGCGTTCGGGAGTGCGCTATTAAATTCCGCGCGTCCCCATCCGTCAGTGAATCAAATCGCCCGAGTAGAACAATGATTATCGGGGAAAGACTTTGCAATATTCCTCGGGCGTGGACGATCGCTCGGCGAGCGATCGTTCTTCGCGGCGCGCTCGGGTTTTCAGAAGGACCTCGGGATCCAGAAGTTCAGAACGAGAGGAGGACTGATTGCTGATCAATTGAAGACATCGATCGCAAAATTCGGTCCACCACGAGAGAAGATACCGAGTTTTGCAGAAGAAATCGCCTCCGCCGCTGCGGAACCGCTGTGACGTCACGGGGAAATACGCGACGCCATCTTGGATCGCTCGCCCCCACCACCCGAAGGAAGGAAGACAGTCAACGAGGAAGCTAAAGAAGGAAGGAAGAGCAGTCTCAATCCACAAACCAGCTGGATAAGAAGAAGCTGGCAACGTTTTAAAATATAAATATATATATATATATATATACATATATAAATTAAAATTAAAATTGAAAATTACAAGTGAAGTGAAGTGAAGTGAAATAAAAGTGAATTCTTAACTCGCGTTTAAAAATCAGGCTTTCAAGCCACTAATTTGAAACCGCGTTCGGGAGTGCGCTATTAAATTCCGCGCGTCCCCATCCGTCAGTGAATCAAATCGCCCGAGTAGAACAATGATTATCGGGGAAAGACTTTGCAATATTCCTCGGGCGTGGACGATCGCTCGGCGAGCGATCGTTCTTCGCGGCGCGCTCGGGTTTTCAGAAGGACCTCGGGATCCAGAAGTTCAGAACGAGAGGAGGACTGATTGCTGATCAATTGAAGACATCGATCGCAAAATTCGGTCCACCACGAGAGAAGATACCGAGTTTTGCAGAAGAAATCGCCTCCGCCGCTGCGGAACCGCTGTGACGTCACGGGGAAATACGCGACGCCATCTTGGATCGCTCGCCCCCACCACCCGAAGGAAGGAAGACAGTCAACGAGGAAGCTAAAGAAGGAAGGAAGAGCAGTCTCAATCCACAAACCAGCTGGATAAGAAGAAGCTGGCAACGTTTTAAAATATAAATATATATATATATATATATACATATATAAATTAAAATTAAAATTGAAAATTACAAGTGAAGTGAAGTGAAGTGAAATAAAAGTGAATTCTTAACTCGCGTTTAAAAATCAGGCTTTCAAGCCACTAATTTGAAACCGCGTTCGGGAGTGCGCTATTAAATTCCGCGCGTCCCCATCCGTCAGTGAATCAAATCGCCCGAGTAGAACAATGATTATCGGGGAAAGACTTTGCAATATTCCTCGGGCGTGGACGATCGCTCGGCGAGCGATCGTTCTTCGCGGCGCGCTCGGGTTTTCAGAAGGACCTCGGGATCCAGAAGTTCAGAACGAGAGGAGGACTGATTGCTGATCAATTGAAGACATCGATCGCAAAATTCGGTCCACCACGAGAGAAGATACCGAGTTTTGCAGAAGAAATCGCCTCCGCCGCTGCGGAACCGCTGTGACGTCACGGGGAAATACGCGACGCCATCTTGGATCGCTCGCCCCCACCACCCGAAGGAAGGAAGACAGTCAACGAGGAAGCTAAAGAAGGAAGGAAGAGCAGTCTCAATCCACAAACCAGCTGGATAAGAAGAAGCTGGCAACGTTTTAAAATATAAATATATATATATATATATATACATATATAAATTAAAATTAAAATTGAAAATTACAAGTGAAGTGAAGTGAAGTGAAATAAAAGTGAATTCTTAACTCGCGTTTAAAAATCAGGCTTTCAAGCCACTAATTTGAAACCGCGTTCGGGAGTGCGCTATTAAATTCCGCGCGTCCCCATCCGTCAGTGAATCAAATCGCCCGAGTAGAACAATGATTATCGGGGAAAGACTTTGCAATATTCCTCGGGCGTGGACGATCGCTCGGCGAGCGATCGTTCTTCGCGGCGCGCTCGGGTTTTCAGAAGGACCTCGGGATCCAGAAGTTCAGAACGAGAGGAGGACTGATTGCTGATCAATTGAAGACATCGATCGCAAAATTCGGTCCACCACGAGAGAAGATACCGAGTTTTGCAGAAGAAATCGCCTCCGCCGCTGCGGAACCGCTGTGACGTCACGGGGAAATACGCGACGCCATCTTGGATCGCTCGCCCCCACCACCCGAAGGAAGGAAGACAGTCAACGAGGAAGCTAAAGAAGGAAGGAAGAGCAGTCTCAATCCACAAACCAGCTGGATAAGAAGAAGCTGGCAACGTTTTAAAATATAAATATATATATATATATATATACATATATAAATTAAAATTAAAATTGAAAATTACAAGTGAAGTGAAGTGAAGTGAAATAAAAGTGAATTCTTAACTCGCGTTTAAAAATCAGGCTTTCAAGCCACTAATTTGAAACCGCGTTCGGGAGTGCGCTATTAAATTCCGCGCGTCCCCATCCGTCAGTGAATCAAATCGCCCGAGTAGAACAATGATTATCGGGGAAAGACTTTGCAATATTCCTCGGGCGTGGACGATCGCTCGGCGAGCGATCGTTCTTCGCGGCGCGCTCGGGTTTTCAGAAGGACCTCGGGATCCAGAAGTTCAGAACGAGAGGAGGACTGATTGCTGATCAATTGAAGACATCGATCGCAAAATTCGGTCCACCACGAGAGAAGATACCGAGTTTTGCAGAAGAAATCGCCTCCGCCGCTGCGGAACCGCTGTGACGTCACGGGGAAATACGCGACGCCATCTTGGATCGCTCGCCCCCACCACCCGAAGGAAGGAAGACAGTCAACGAGGAAGCTAAAGAAGGAAGGAAGAGCAGTCTCAATCCACAAACCAGCTGGATAAGAAGAAGCTGGCAACGTTTTAAAATATAAATATATATATATATATATATACATATATAAATTAAAATTAAAATTGAAAATTACAAGTGAAGTGAAGTGAAGTGAAATAAAAGTGAATTCTTAACTCGCGTTTAAAAATCAGGCTTTCAAGCCACTAATTTGAAACCGCGTTCGGGAGTGCGCTATTAAATTCCGCGCGTCCCCATCCGTCAGTGAATCAAATCGCCCGAGTAGAACAATGATTATCGGGGAAAGACTTTGCAATATTCCTCGGGCGTGGACGATCGCTCGGCGAGCGATCGTTCTTCGCGGCGCGCTCGGGTTTTCAGAAGGACCTCGGGATCCAGAAGTTCAGAACGAGAGGAGGACTGATTGCTGATCAATTGAAGACATCGATCGCAAAATTCGGTCCACCACGAGAGAAGATACCGAGTTTTGCAGAAGAAATCGCCTCCGCCGCTGCGGAACCGCTGTGACGTCACGGGGAAATACGCGACGCCATCTTGGATCGCTCGCCCCCACCACCCGAAGGAAGGAAGACAGTCAACGAGGAAGCTAAAGAAGGAAGGAAGAGCAGTCTCAATCCACAAACCAGCTGGATAAGAAGAAGCTGGCAACGTTTTAAAATATAAATATATATATATATATATATACATATATAAATTAAAATTAAAATTGAAAATTACAAGTGAAGTGAAGTGAAGTGAAATAAAAGTGAATTCTTAACTCGCGTTTAAAAATCAGGCTTTCAAGCCACTAATTTGAAACCGCGTTCGGGAGTGCGCTATTAAATTCCGCGCGTCCCCATCCGTCAGTGAATCAAATCGCCCGAGTAGAACAATGATTATCGGGGAAAGACTTTGCAATATTCCTCGGGCGTGGACGATCGCTCGGCGAGCGATCGTTCTTCGCGGCGCGCTCGGGTTTTCAGAAGGACCTCGGGATCCAGAAGTTCAGAACGAGAGGAGGACTGATTGCTGATCAATTGAAGACATCGATCGCAAAATTCGGTCCACCACGAGAGAAGATACCGAGTTTTGCAGAAGAAATCGCCTCCGCCGCTGCGGAACCGCTGTGACGTCACGGGGAAATACGCGACGCCATCTTGGATCGCTCGCCCCCACCACCCGAAGGAAGGAAGACAGTCAACGAGGAAGCTAAAGAAGGAAGGAAGAGCAGTCTCAATCCACAAACCAGCTGGATAAGAAGAAGCTGGCAACGTTTTAAAATATAAATATATATATATATATATATACATATATAAATTAAAATTAAAATTGAAAATTACAAGTGAAGTGAAGTGAAGTGAAATAAAAGTGAATTCTTAACTCGCGTTTAAAAATCAGGCTTTCAAGCCACTAATTTGAAACCGCGTTCGGGAGTGCGCTATTAAATTCCGCGCGTCCCCATCCGTCAGTGAATCAAATCGCCCGAGTAGAACAATGATTATCGGGGAAAGACTTTGCAATATTCCTCGGGCGTGGACGATCGCTCGGCGAGCGATCGTTCTTCGCGGCGCGCTCGGGTTTTCAGAAGGACCTCGGGATCCAGAAGTTCAGAACGAGAGGAGGACTGATTGCTGATCAATTGAAGACATCGATCGCAAAATTCGGTCCACCACGAGAGAAGATACCGAGTTTTGCAGAAGAAATCGCCTCCGCCGCTGCGGAACCGCTGTGACGTCACGGGGAAATACGCGACGCCATCTTGGATCGCTCGCCCCCACCACCCGAAGGAAGGAAGACAGTCAACGAGGAAGCTAAAGAAGGAAGGAAGAGCAGTCTCAATCCACAAACCAGCTGGATAAGAAGAAGCTGGCAACGTTTTAAAATATAAATATATATATATATATATATACATATATAAATTAAAATTAAAATTGAAAATTACAAGTGAAGTGAAGTGAAGTGAAATAAAAGTGAATTCTTAACTCGCGTTTAAAAATCAGGCTTTCAAGCCACTAATTTGAAACCGCGTTCGGGAGTGCGCTATTAAATTCCGCGCGTCCCCATCCGTCAGTGAATCAAATCGCCCGAGTAGAACAATGATTATCGGGGAAAGACTTTGCAATATTCCTCGGGCGTGGACGATCGCTCGGCGAGCGATCGTTCTTCGCGGCGCGCTCGGGTTTTCAGAAGGACCTCGGGATCCAGAAGTTCAGAACGAGAGGAGGACTGATTGCTGATCAATTGAAGACATCGATCGCAAAATTCGGTCCACCACGAGAGAAGATACCGAGTTTTGCAGAAGAAATCGCCTCCGCCGCTGCGGAACCGCTGTGACGTCACGGGGAAATACGCGACGCCATCTTGGATCGCTCGCCCCCACCACCCGAAGGAAGGAAGACAGTCAACGAGGAAGCTAAAGAAGGAAGGAAGAGCAGTCTCAATCCACAAACCAGCTGGATAAGAAGAAGCTGGCAACGTTTTAAAATATAAATATATATATATATATATATACATATATAAATTAAAATTAAAATTGAAAATTACAAGTGAAGTGAAGTGAAGTGAAATAAAAGTGAATTCTTAACTCGCGTTTAAAAATCAGGCTTTCAAGCCACTAATTTGAAACCGCGTTCGGGAGTGCGCTATTAAATTCCGCGCGTCCCCATCCGTCAGTGAATCAAATCGCCCGAGTAGAACAATGATTATCGGGGAAAGACTTTGCAATATTCCTCGGGCGTGGACGATCGCTCGGCGAGCGATCGTTCTTCGCGGCGCGCTCGGGTTTTCAGAAGGACCTCGGGATCCAGAAGTTCAGAACGAGAGGAGGACTGATTGCTGATCAATTGAAGACATCGATCGCAAAATTCGGTCCACCACGAGAGAAGATACCGAGTTTTGCAGAAGAAATCGCCTCCGCCGCTGCGGAACCGCTGTGACGTCACGGGGAAATACGCGACGCCATCTTGGATCGCTCGCCCCCACCACCCGAAGGAAGGAAGACAGTCAACGAGGAAGCTAAAGAAGGAAGGAAGAGCAGTCTCAATCCACAAACCAGCTGGATAAGAAGAAGCTGGCAACGTTTTAAAATATAAATATATATATATATATATATACATATATAAATTAAAATTAAAATTGAAAATTACAAGTGAAGTGAAGTGAAGTGAAATAAAAGTGAATTCTTAACTCGCGTTTAAAAATCAGGCTTTCAAGCCACTAATTTGAAACCGCGTTCGGGAGTGCGCTATTAAATTCCGCGCGTCCCCATCCGTCAGTGAATCAAATCGCCCGAGTAGAACAATGATTATCGGGGAAAGACTTTGCAATATTCCTCGGGCGTGGACGATCGCTCGGCGAGCGATCGTTCTTCGCGGCGCGCTCGGGTTTTCAGAAGGACCTCGGGATCCAGAAGTTCAGAACGAGAGGAGGACTGATTGCTGATCAATTGAAGACATCGATCGCAAAATTCGGTCCACCACGAGAGAAGATACCGAGTTTTGCAGAAGAAATCGCCTCCGCCGCTGCGGAACCGCTGTGACGTCACGGGGAAATACGCGACGCCATCTTGGATCGCTCGCCCCCACCACCCGAAGGAAGGAAGACAGTCAACGAGGAAGCTAAAGAAGGAAGGAAGAGCAGTCTCAATCCACAAACCAGCTGGATAAGAAGAAGCTGGCAACGTTTTAAAATATAAATATATATATATATATATATACATATATAAATTAAAATTAAAATTGAAAATTACAAGTGAAGTGAAGTGAAGTGAAATAAAAGTGAATTCTTAACTCGCGTTTAAAAATCAGGCTTTCAAGCCACTAATTTGAAACCGCGTTCGGGAGTGCGCTATTAAATTCCGCGCGTCCCCATCCGTCAGTGAATCAAATCGCCCGAGTAGAACAATGATTATCGGGGAAAGACTTTGCAATATTCCTCGGGCGTGGACGATCGCTCGGCGAGCGATCGTTCTTCGCGGCGCGCTCGGGTTTTCAGAAGGACCTCGGGATCCAGAAGTTCAGAACGAGAGGAGGACTGATTGCTGATCAATTGAAGACATCGATCGCAAAATTCGGTCCACCACGAGAGAAGATACCGAGTTTTGCAGAAGAAATCGCCTCCGCCGCTGCGGAACCGCTGTGACGTCACGGGGAAATACGCGACGCCATCTTGGATCGCTCGCCCCCACCACCCGAAGGAAGGAAGACAGTCAACGAGGAAGCTAAAGAAGGAAGGAAGAGCAGTCTCAATCCACAAACCAGCTGGATAAGAAGAAGCTGGCAACGTTTTAAAATATAAATATATATATATATATATATACATATATAAATTAAAATTAAAATTGAAAATTACAAGTGAAGTGAAGTGAAGTGAAATAAAAGTGAATTCTTAACTCGCGTTTAAAAATCAGGCTTTCAAGCCACTAATTTGAAACCGCGTTCGGGAGTGCGCTATTAAATTCCGCGCGTCCCCATCCGTCAGTGAATCAAATCGCCCGAGTAGAACAATGATTATCGGGGAAAGACTTTGCAATATTCCTCGGGCGTGGACGATCGCTCGGCGAGCGATCGTTCTTCGCGGCGCGCTCGGGTTTTCAGAAGGACCTCGGGATCCAGAAGTTCAGAACGAGAGGAGGACTGATTGCTGATCAATTGAAGACATCGATCGCAAAATTCGGTCCACCACGAGAGAAGATACCGAGTTTTGCAGAAGAAATCGCCTCCGCCGCTGCGGAACCGCTGTGACGTCACGGGGAAATACGCGACGCCATCTTGGATCGCTCGCCCCCACCACCCGAAGGAAGGAAGACAGTCAACGAGGAAGCTAAAGAAGGAAGGAAGAGCAGTCTCAATCCACAAACCAGCTGGATAAGAAGAAGCTGGCAACGTTTTAAAATATAAATATATATATATATATATATACATATATAAATTAAAATTAAAATTGAAAATTACAAGTGAAGTGAAGTGAAGTGAAATAAAAGTGAATTCTTAACTCGCGTTTAAAAATCAGGCTTTCAAGCCACTAATTTGAAACCGCGTTCGGGAGTGCGCTATTAAATTCCGCGCGTCCCCATCCGTCAGTGAATCAAATCGCCCGAGTAGAACAATGATTATCGGGGAAAGACTTTGCAATATTCCTCGGGCGTGGACGATCGCTCGGCGAGCGATCGTTCTTCGCGGCGCGCTCGGGTTTTCAGAAGGACCTCGGGATCCAGAAGTTCAGAACGAGAGGAGGACTGATTGCTGATCAATTGAAGACATCGATCGCAAAATTCGGTCCACCACGAGAGAAGATACCGAGTTTTGCAGAAGAAATCGCCTCCGCCGCTGCGGAACCGCTGTGACGTCACGGGGAAATACGCGACGCCATCTTGGATCGCTCGCCCCCACCACCCGAAGGAAGGAAGACAGTCAACGAGGAAGCTAAAGAAGGAAGGAAGAGCAGTCTCAATCCACAAACCAGCTGGATAAGAAGAAGCTGGCAACGTTTTAAAATATAAATATATATATATATATATATACATATATAAATTAAAATTAAAATTGAAAATTACAAGTGAAGTGAAGTGAAGTGAAATAAAAGTGAATTCTTAACTCGCGTTTAAAAATCAGGCTTTCAAGCCACTAATTTGAAACCGCGTTCGGGAGTGCGCTATTAAATTCCGCGCGTCCCCATCCGTCAGTGAATCAAATCGCCCGAGTAGAACAATGATTATCGGGGAAAGACTTTGCAATATTCCTCGGGCGTGGACGATCGCTCGGCGAGCGATCGTTCTTCGCGGCGCGCTCGGGTTTTCAGAAGGACCTCGGGATCCAGAAGTTCAGAACGAGAGGAGGACTGATTGCTGATCAATTGAAGACATCGATCGCAAAATTCGGTCCACCACGAGAGAAGATACCGAGTTTTGCAGAAGAAATCGCCTCCGCCGCTGCGGAACCGCTGTGACGTCACGGGGAAATACGCGACGCCATCTTGGATCGCTCGCCCCCACCACCCGAAGGAAGGAAGACAGTCAACGAGGAAGCTAAAGAAGGAAGGAAGAGCAGTCTCAATCCACAAACCAGCTGGATAAGAAGAAGCTGGCAACGTTTTAAAATATAAATATATATATATATATATATACATATATAAATTAAAATTAAAATTGAAAATTACAAGTGAAGTGAAGTGAAGTGAAATAAAAGTGAATTCTTAACTCGCGTTTAAAAATCAGGCTTTCAAGCCACTAATTTGAAACCGCGTTCGGGAGTGCGCTATTAAATTCCGCGCGTCCCCATCCGTCAGTGAATCAAATCGCCCGAGTAGAACAATGATTATCGGGGAAAGACTTTGCAATATTCCTCGGGCGTGGACGATCGCTCGGCGAGCGATCGTTCTTCGCGGCGCGCTCGGGTTTTCAGAAGGACCTCGGGATCCAGAAGTTCAGAACGAGAGGAGGACTGATTGCTGATCAATTGAAGACATCGATCGCAAAATTCGGTCCACCACGAGAGAAGATACCGAGTTTTGCAGAAGAAATCGCCTCCGCCGCTGCGGAACCGCTGTGACGTCACGGGGAAATACGCGACGCCATCTTGGATCGCTCGCCCCCACCACCCGAAGGAAGGAAGACAGTCAACGAGGAAGCTAAAGAAGGAAGGAAGAGCAGTCTCAATCCACAAACCAGCTGGATAAGAAGAAGCTGGCAACGTTTTAAAATATAAATATATATATATATATATATACATATATAAATTAAAATTAAAATTGAAAATTACAAGTGAAGTGAAGTGAAGTGAAATAAAAGTGAATTCTTAACTCGCGTTTAAAAATCAGGCTTTCAAGCCACTAATTTGAAACCGCGTTCGGGAGTGCGCTATTAAATTCCGCGCGTCCCCATCCGTCAGTGAATCAAATCGCCCGAGTAGAACAATGATTATCGGGGAAAGACTTTGCAATATTCCTCGGGCGTGGACGATCGCTCGGCGAGCGATCGTTCTTCGCGGCGCGCTCGGGTTTTCAGAAGGACCTCGGGATCCAGAAGTTCAGAACGAGAGGAGGACTGATTGCTGATCAATTGAAGACATCGATCGCAAAATTCGGTCCACCACGAGAGAAGATACCGAGTTTTGCAGAAGAAATCGCCTCCGCCGCTGCGGAACCGCTGTGACGTCACGGGGAAATACGCGACGCCATCTTGGATCGCTCGCCCCCACCACCCGAAGGAAGGAAGACAGTCAACGAGGAAGCTAAAGAAGGAAGGAAGAGCAGTCTCAATCCACAAACCAGCTGGATAAGAAGAAGCTGGCAACGTTTTAAAATATAAATATATATATATATATATATACATATATAAATTAAAATTAAAATTGAAAATTACAAGTGAAGTGAAGTGAAGTGAAATAAAAGTGAATTCTTAACTCGCGTTTAAAAATCAGGCTTTCAAGCCACTAATTTGAAACCGCGTTCGGGAGTGCGCTATTAAATTCCGCGCGTCCCCATCCGTCAGTGAATCAAATCGCCCGAGTAGAACAATGATTATCGGGGAAAGACTTTGCAATATTCCTCGGGCGTGGACGATCGCTCGGCGAGCGATCGTTCTTCGCGGCGCGCTCGGGTTTTCAGAAGGACCTCGGGATCCAGAAGTTCAGAACGAGAGGAGGACTGATTGCTGATCAATTGAAGACATCGATCGCAAAATTCGGTCCACCACGAGAGAAGATACCGAGTTTTGCAGAAGAAATCGCCTCCGCCGCTGCGGAACCGCTGTGACGTCACGGGGAAATACGCGACGCCATCTTGGATCGCTCGCCCCCACCACCCGAAGGAAGGAAGATAGCCGACCGAGTGAGTACCAAATATGTACCGAAATATTGAGAAATTGAAAAAAAATATAGCCCTTTTTCGGCCATTTTCCGGAAACCCTTCCCGACCAAATTTACATAAGACGCGCGACCTTTTTTTTTTTTTTTTTTTTTTTTTTTTTGCTCGCCAAAATTCTAAAATCCACCAGCAGCTGTTAAATCACTTCCCCTACGGAATTTCCGAACCCCGGCTCTCGTACCTCTCTCTGGCTGGCTTCGGGGCCCGAAAACGTACTCGCTACCGCGGTTTTTCGAGCCGGACTCCATATTCCCCCTTCGGTCGACATATTACATAATCTCAAGTACATAAACTCTTAGAATCGCCTATCTCCCATAAAAACTTGTCAAATCCCGCGGGGGTTACGCGACAATCTGGCGGTTTCCTTTCGACGGCCCCCCCTCGCCCGCGTCGGTGTCTCCGTCGTGCATCACCGCCACCGGGGCGGGCCTACCGAATGATGGTGGACCAACCACCGCACGCGCCCCCGTATCGTGGCCTGCAAACGCAGAAAGGCGACCGTCGCCGTGCAAAACGCGCCGGATTGGATATCGGAGTCAGACACCCGTTCCACGACCCTAACGAGGCTCTCTGGCATCCGGGACGAAAGACCGTTTCAAAACCGGTGTAACACCTTGGCGTTCGCTGTCGACCCCCTCGAAAGCGGGACCCCGGCTGCTCACTCTGCCCAAGCAGGAGGACCGTCGTGCCACTGCTGGCTTAGAGATCGGAGCCGGACACTCGCTTTTTACAAAACTAGCCGGGACGAAAGGCCACTCTGGCTCGCACGCTGTCACTTCGCGTAGTCCGCCGCTATGCGCCTGCCCATAGCATTGTAGCAGTAAGATGGCTATCGCCGTGCAAAATGTGCCCACCTGGACCTCGGAGTCGGACACCCGTTCCACGACCCTAAAGAGGCTCTCTGGCATCCGGGACGAAAGACCGATCCACGCGGGCGCAACACCTCGATCGCTGCCTGTCGGGAATTCTGGCCTAGAAGGGGTCCGACCTCTTGCGATTTCGGTTGTCGCCGCGGCCGGGGAAGCTACCACCATCGGACGCCCGTACCCTGTCGAGGGTGCGCGGCGCACCCACCGTCGCGGGCTATGGGGGGGATATAGAATGGTCTTCCGCCAGGGCGCTGCAAACCCCCGCCTCGAGAATAAAAACGGACGCTAGCAGGACGGAATGGCATTGAGGCAGACGCGAGGGCTAGGAGAAGAGAAATCTCTGCACCCCCCCCCCCCCGGTTAGGCAAAAGCGATACAGCACCCACCCACCTGCAGCTGTATCGCAATCAAATCACATCCCCCCCTCTCTGTTATGGCCCAGGTTGGGGCGGCGTGTGTATATTCTCTTTCAGGAACTCCCCCTATGGCTGGAGGGTTTATATCCAGCCGCCAAAAATTCATGATGACATCTCCCGGTTCTAAGTTCTCCGGAGGTAAAATAGCCCCCCGTTCGGATCTCCGGGTGGGGGCAGGACCGAGGGATGCCATCAGGGCGGTGAGAAGGCCGGCAGCCAACAGGGCAACCAGGAGGCTAAGGTCGACGGCAGCGAGGGAACAGCAGGTCGTGCTCCACGTCGGCGCGGGAAACCGCCCGGTAACGCGCTCGGCGGCTGCCTCCCTCTCGCGCAGCACTCACCGCCGGGACGTGCCCGGGCGCTCTTCCTCACCAGCGCCGGCGGGGCAACGGACCACTCCAGGATCCGGTCATCGTACCGTCCGCATCCACCTCGAACGGTGCGATGCTCTGCCACGGCCGAGGCCAGCCGCCCCGGCCGTGCAGATCAAGCGTTGTAGTGTTAGGTTAATAAAGACGGTTAACTTCAAAATTAAAATCAAGACAGGCACCAGCCCCGCGAATAGATCCGCGTCGAACCCCCCCTCGCGCCACGAAACGTCTCTACCGCGAGAGACCGCGAAACCCCGCGAAAATCCCCAACACCCTCCGCGACCAACCGACAATCACCGCGCGATTGCGACCACGGGAATACGCTTGCTACAACTGAACGCTCAACGCTCAGTTGTAGTAAGTGGCGAAATCAGGCAGCTCGTTGCCGAAAAGCACCTGGACGTCCTGATTCTACAGGAACCATACGCCAGGCGCCAGGGAACGAGCTACGCCGTCAGCGGGCTAGGAACCGGAGTAAGGGTGGCAGCCGCCGGCCCACATTATCCATGGGCCGCGGTGGCGGTCTGCAACCCAAACTTCGGTATCCTATTCATCTCGCAGCTCAGCACTGCCCATTGTTCTTGCGTGGAAGTGCTAGCACCCGGCTTCTCGTTCTACGTCGTCTCGTGCTACTTTCAGTACAGCGACGAGATCGAGCAGCACCTCAGGCACCTAGAAACGGTGTTCCGCTTCTTGAGGGGGAAGAGAGTAATCTACGGCATAGACGCCAACGCCCGCGGGTCAGCCTGGGGCCCACAGAAAACGGACGAGAGAGGCGCCCAACTAGAGGCGCTGATCCGGTCGTTTAGTATAAGCGTAGTGAACGATGCCGCCCAATCCCCAACCTTCGCGTCGGCCGCGGGTTCGTCGTACATCGACGTCACCCTCGCGTCACCTTCCATCCTCCCATTTTTCAGGGAATGGAAAGTAAGGTGCGACTGGGCAAGCAGCGATCACAACGCGGTGGAGATTCGCCTGATGGCGCCGAAAGCCGCGAAGAGCCAGCATAGTGCGGAGAAGTCCCGGTTCGACACTCGCCGAGCCGATTGGGACTTGTACTGTGCCAAGCTCTCCGATCTCTCAAGATTACGGCTGGAGGGCATCGAGCTGAACTCCCCCGACAAGGTAGAAACCTTGGCACTCGAACTCACAGACGCAATTACCCGCGCCTGCTCCGAGACAATGCCAAGGAAGCGAAAGTTCAGAAAGTCCAACCCGTGGTGGACCGAAGAACTAACCTCCCTCAAAAAAGAGGCGTACCGCGATAGGCGAAACTTCCAGAGGGAAAGGGACGACACCTCCCGCGCTCAGAAAAAGCTTGTGTACCGCGCGTCTTTGCGGAAATACAGGCAAAGAGTGCGGAAGGTGAAAACCCGAAGCTGGCGCGATTTTGTAACGTCGCACGGGAACGCGGAGCCCTGGGGTATCGTTTACAAACTCCAGGCGCAGAAATTCCGCGCAGAGAGGGTGATCAGCACCCTCCGGCGTACTAATAGCTCCGCAACGGCGAGCATCGACGCAACCGCCAGCTTACTTCTGGATACTCACGTCCCGGATGATAGGGCCGAAGATGATACGGCGACTCAGCGTATCATCAGAGAACAGGCGCGCTTCGCGCCCAGCACTGAGGACGCCGCCCCATTCTCGGGCGCGGAGGTAATCAGTGCTGTCAAAACATTTGCCAACAGGAAAGCTCCAGGGCCAGACCAAATTGAAGTTCTGGCCATGAAAGCAGCCTGTACAGCAATCCCCGAACAAATGGTACGCCTCTTCAACGGGTGCCTTCAGTGGGGCGTCTTTCCCTCTATCTGGAAGGAAGGCTCACTCCGAGCTCTCCTGAAAGGAGAGGACAAAGATGAGACGGACCCGAAGAGCTACCGCCCCATATGCCTCCTCTCCGTAATAGGAAAACTGTTCGAGAAGCTTCTCAAGAAGCGACTAGACCAGACGTCGTTGGCACCAGGAAAGGTCTCCGATCGGCAATTTGGCTTCACAGCCGGAAAGTCGACGGAGGACGCTATCCTGGAGATGCGCCGTATTGCCGACTCCTCCGAGGGACGGCATGCGATAGCGCTTCTCTTCGATATTTCTGGGGCCTTCGACAACGTCTGGTGGCCCCTAGTTTTAGAAGCCCTTAAGGCAAGAAGCTGCCCACGGAACGTCTTCGAGGTAATGTCCAATTACTTCAGCAACCGTCGGGTAAGCCTGAGCATAGGGAACACTCAGCGCTCCAAGCAGGCTACGAGAGGATGCCCACAAGGCTCAGTCCTCGGCCCAGCCTGCTGGAACCTGATGTTCGACGACCTGCTGAGGAAACTAAGATCCTCAGTAGGCGACAAGTTCGTAGCTTACGCCGACGACTTACTTGTCGTCGTAAGCGCGGACAATAGAAGACAGCTGGAGGTAGAGGGACAGAAACTAACGGATCTCATCTCCAGCTGGTGTAGGGAGGCGAAACTGGAGATCTCAGCCCGCAAATCAGAGGCAATAATCCTGAGGAGCGGCTGGATCAAAAGGGAGCCAATAGGTAGGAGAGGAGGAGCGCGACCCGATAGGAAGCGAAAGGCCCTTCGTGCGTCGAAGACGGACCTAAGCAAAAGACCACCGACCATACGAATAGGGAGTACCACAATCAAATTTAGCTCCGCGGTAAGATACTTAGGCGTCCACTTTGATAGCGGCATGGGTGTCCACACCCATTGCAGGTACGTCAGCGACAAGGTCGGATCGCTTATAGGTAAATTAGGCCGGCTGGCGAAATGCCAATGGGGAC
>CATORF010000032.1:30000-42500 GCA_951804975.1 Anthophora plumipes
GTACGGCCAGGCTACGGCGCGCAGGGACTTAGAAAAATTCGCCTCGGCCGCTCGGAGAAACTCCGAAAGCGGTCGGTTTCTTGAGTTTTTCTCGAAAACCGTCAGGTCGACCATACACTTTTTTTGCACGTACGTGTCCGTCTCGGCGTCCCACACAATGATCTAACGTTCCCGTCCGTCCGAAAATTTTTTTGAAAATTTTCCACCTGGACCGAACGAAAAATTTTCGATTTTGCAAAATGTTTCACGCTCATCACGTAGCCAGTAGCAATGCGAAGCGAACCATATAGCTGTCTCCTCGATCCGACCCGTAGATCGGGCGCAACAACGATCCGAACGGGCGAAGTTACACGCGTCGCACGTACGGCCAGGCTACGGCGCGCAGGGACTTAGAAAAATTCGCCTCGGCCGCTCGGAGAAACTCCGAAAGCGGTCGGTTTCTTGAGTTTTTCTCGAAAACCGTCAGGTCGACCATACACTTTTTTTGCACGTACGTGTCCGTCTCGGCGTCCCACACAATGATCTAACGTTCCCGTCCGTCCGAAAATTTTTTTGAAAATTTTCCACCTGGACCGAACGAAAAATTTTCGATTTTGCAAAATGTTTCACGCTCATCACGTAGCCAGTAGCAATGCGAAGCGAACCATATAGCTGTCTCCTCGATCCGACCCGTAGATCGGGCGCAACAACGATCCGAACGGGCGAAGTTACACGCGTCGCACGTACGGCCAGGCTACGGCGCGCAGGGACTTAGAAAAATTCGCCTCGGCCGCTCGGAGAAACTCCGAAAGCGGTCGGTTTCTTGAGTTTTTCTCGAAAACCGTCAGGTCGACCATACACTTTTTTTGCACGTACGTGTCCGTCTCGGCGTCCCACACAATGATCTAACGTTCCCGTCCGTCCGAAAATTTTTTTGAAAATTTTCCACCTGGACCGAACGAAAAATTTTCGATTTTGCAAAATGTTTCACGCTCATCACGTAGCCAGTAGCAATGCGAAGCGAACCATATAGCTGTCTCCTCGATCCGACCCGTAGATCGGGCGCAACAACGATCCGAACGGGCGAAGTTACACGCGTCGCACGTACGGCCAGGCTACGGCGCGCAGGGACTTAGAAAAATTCGCCTCGGCCGCTCGGAGAAACTCCGAAAGCGGTCGGTTTCTTGAGTTTTTCTCGAAAACCGTCAGGTCGACCATACACTTTTTTTGCACGTACGTGTCCGTCTCGGCGTCCCACACAATGATCTAACGTTCCCGTCCGTCCGAAAATTTTTTTGAAAATTTTCCACCTGGACCGAACGAAAAATTTTCGATTTTGCAAAATGTTTCACGCTCATCACGTAGCCAGTAGCAATGCGAAGCGAACCATATAGCTGTCTCCTCGATCCGACCCGTAGATCGGGCGCAACAACGATCCGAACGGGCGAAGTTACACGCGTCGCACGTACGGCCAGGCTACGGCGCGCAGGGACTTAGAAAAATTCGCCTCGGCCGCTCGGAGAAACTCCGAAAGCGGTCGGTTTCTTGAGTTTTTCTCGAAAACCGTCAGGTCGACCATACACTTTTTTTGCACGTACGTGTCCGTCTCGGCGTCCCACACAATGATCTAACGTTCCCGTCCGTCCGAAAATTTTTTTGAAAATTTTCCACCTGGACCGAACGAAAAATTTTCGATTTTGCAAAATGTTTCACGCTCATCACGTAGCCAGTAGCAATGCGAAGCGAACCATATAGCTGTCTCCTCGATCCGACCCGTAGATCGGGCGCAACAACGATCCGAACGGGCGAAGTTACACGCGTCGCACGTACGGCCAGGCTACGGCGCGCAGGGACTTAGAAAAATTCGCCTCGGCCGCTCGGAGAAACTCCGAAAGCGGTCGGTTTCTTGAGTTTTTCTCGAAAACCGTCAGGTCGACCATACACTTTTTTTGCACGTACGTGTCCGTCTCGGCGTCCCACACAATGATCTAACGTTCCCGTCCGTCCGAAAATTTTTTTGAAAATTTTCCACCTGGACCGAACGAAAAATTTTCGATTTTGCAAAATGTTTCACGCTCATCACGTAGCCAGTAGCAATGCGAAGCGAACCATATAGCTGTCTCCTCGATCCGACCCGTAGATCGGGCGCAACAACGATCCGAACGGGCGAAGTTACACGCGTCGCACGTACGGCCAGGCTACGGCGCGCAGGGACTTAGAAAAATTCGCCTCGGCCGCTCGGAGAAACTCCGAAAGCGGTCGGTTTCTTGAGTTTTTCTCGAAAACCGTCAGGTCGACCATACACTTTTTTTGCACGTACGTGTCCGTCTCGGCGTCCCACACAATGATCTAACGTTCCCGTCCGTCCGAAAATTTTTTTGAAAATTTTCCACCTGGACCGAACGAAAAATTTTCGATTTTGCAAAATGTTTCACGCTCATCACGTAGCCAGTAGCAATGCGAAGCGAACCATATAGCTGTCTCCTCGATCCGACCCGTAGATCGGGCGCAACAACGATCCGAACGGGCGAAGTTACACGCGTCGCACGTACGGCCAGGCTACGGCGCGCAGGGACTTAGAAAAATTCGCCTCGGCCGCTCGGAGAAACTCCGAAAGCGGTCGGTTTCTTGAGTTTTTCTCGAAAACCGTCAGGTCGACCATACACTTTTTTTGCACGTACGTGTCCGTCTCGGCGTCCCACACAATGATCTAACGTTCCCGTCCGTCCGAAAATTTTTTTGAAAATTTTCCACCTGGACCGAACGAAAAATTTTCGATTTTGCAAAATGTTTCACGCTCATCACGTAGCCAGTAGCAATGCGAAGCGAACCATATAGCTGTCTCCTCGATCCGACCCGTAGATCGGGCGCAACAACGATCCGAACGGGCGAAGTTACACGCGTCGCACGTACGGCCAGGCTACGGCGCGCAGGGACTTAGAAAAATTCGCCTCGGCCGCTCGGAGAAACTCCGAAAGCGGTCGGTTTCTTGAGTTTTTCTCGAAAACCGTCAGGTCGACCATACACTTTTTTTGCACGTACGTGTCCGTCTCGGCGTCCCACACAATGATCTAACGTTCCCGTCCGTCCGAAAATTTTTTTGAAAATTTTCCACCTGGACCGAACGAAAAATTTTCGATTTTGCAAAATGTTTCACGCTCATCACGTAGCCAGTAGCAATGCGAAGCGAACCATATAGCTGTCTCCTCGATCCGACCCGTAGATCGGGCGCAACAACGATCCGAACGGGCGAAGTTACACGCGTCGCACGTACGGCCAGGCTACGGCGCGCAGGGACTTAGAAAAATTCGCCTCGGCCGCTCGGAGAAACTCCGAAAGCGGTCGGTTTCTTGAGTTTTTCTCGAAAACCGTCAGGTCGACCATACACTTTTTTTGCACGTACGTGTCCGTCTCGGCGTCCCACACAATGATCTAACGTTCCCGTCCGTCCGAAAATTTTTTTGAAAATTTTCCACCTGGACCGAACGAAAAATTTTCGATTTTGCAAAATGTTTCACGCTCATCACGTAGCCAGTAGCAATGCGAAGCGAACCATATAGCTGTCTCCTCGATCCGACCCGTAGATCGGGCGCAACAACGATCCGAACGGGCGAAGTTACACGCGTCGCACGTACGGCCAGGCTACGGCGCGCAGGGACTTAGAAAAATTCGCCTCGGCCGCTCGGAGAAACTCCGAAAGCGGTCGGTTTCTTGAGTTTTTCTCGAAAACCGTCAGGTCGACCATACACTTTTTTTGCACGTACGTGTCCGTCTCGGCGTCCCACACAATGATCTAACGTTCCCGTCCGTCCGAAAATTTTTTTGAAAATTTTCCACCTGGACCGAACGAAAAATTTTCGATTTTGCAAAATGTTTCACGCTCATCACGTAGCCAGTAGCAATGCGAAGCGAACCATATAGCTGTCTCCTCGATCCGACCCGTAGATCGGGCGCAACAACGATCCGAACGGGCGAAGTTACACGCGTCGCACGTACGGCCAGGCTACGGCGCGCAGGGACTTAGAAAAATTCGCCTCGGCCGCTCGGAGAAACTCCGAAAGCGGTCGGTTTCTTGAGTTTTTCTCGAAAACCGTCAGGTCGACCATACACTTTTTTTGCACGTACGTGTCCGTCTCGGCGTCCCACACAATGATCTAACGTTCCCGTCCGTCCGAAAATTTTTTTGAAAATTTTCCACCTGGACCGAACGAAAAATTTTCGATTTTGCAAAATGTTTCACGCTCATCACGTAGCCAGTAGCAATGCGAAGCGAACCATATAGCTGTCTCCTCGATCCGACCCGTAGATCGGGCGCAACAACGATCCGAACGGGCGAAGTTACACGCGTCGCACGTACGGCCAGGCTACGGCGCGCAGGGACTTAGAAAAATTCGCCTCGGCCGCTCGGAGAAACTCCGAAAGCGGTCGGTTTCTTGAGTTTTTCTCGAAAACCGTCAGGTCGACCATACACTTTTTTTGCACGTACGTGTCCGTCTCGGCGTCCCACACAATGATCTAACGTTCCCGTCCGTCCGAAAATTTTTTTGAAAATTTTCCACCTGGACCGAACGAAAAATTTTCGATTTTGCAAAATGTTTCACGCTCATCACGTAGCCAGTAGCAATGCGAAGCGAACCATATAGCTGTCTCCTCGATCCGACCCGTAGATCGGGCGCAACAACGATCCGAACGGGCGAAGTTACACGCGTCGCACGTACGGCCAGGCTACGGCGCGCAGGGACTTAGAAAAATTCGCCTCGGCCGCTCGGAGAAACTCCGAAAGCGGTCGGTTTCTTGAGTTTTTCTCGAAAACCGTCAGGTGGACTTACAATTTGTTTTATACGTGTAGGTGCGTATGTTCATTCTACACATTAGTCTGCAGTTTGTTTTTAAATACATCCTTTTTTAAAAATTTTTTACCTGCGCCGAAAAAAAATTTTAACATTTTTGAAAATTTTTTTTTTCGTATGCTTGCTATAATCTTGCTGAAGGGCCTGGTATAATTTTTTTTGCGTCCTTTTTCTTGAGGTGCGTGTTTTGATCGTTTAAGTTCCAACGCGCCTTCCGGTTGGCGCGCTCGTTTAGCGAGTTCGCACGGTAAGTGCGCGTGGCGTAGCCCAGGCGTCGCCGACCGCCCGGCCGCTCGTTTCGTATCTATAAGAGAGACGACGATCCGACGCGCTTGGCGTGGAGCGGAGCGGGCGTGTGGCTATTCTATGACCTCGGTTGAGAAGCAGTCACCGCTCCTCGGTAGGACTCTTGTAGTTCTTTCGACTGTTCTATCTCCTTGCGTCGTCCTGGATAATTCTCTTCACAGCATTGCCACGGGTCGGTGTCTTTGACCGAATGGCCTATATGTGGCGAGCACCCTGCCGGGGTGTTGGTGACCTGTACGTTCGTTTTATCGGCGTGCTTGTACGACTGAGCATCTACTCTCTCCTTTAATTATTAAGGGGCTTGTTCCGAGCGAAAGGAATTGTAAACACTCCGTATCAGAGATAGAATTTATTCTACTCTTTTACATAAAGGGGAATGTTGAATATTTTTCAAACACTTTAGACGTACGAGGGTGCGTAAACACGCGATGCGTGTGGAGTAGCCTTGAGCGAAGAGAGGAAGGTTTGAATAATTTTAAAGTATTGAAAGAGTGTACCGTATAACATAGCTAATTTTACACTCTAAGAAAGACGAAAAGTGTTACTTGGGAATTGAAAATCAAGAGGTGTCAGAAATATGAAGTGGACTTTGAGAGCGAATGTTGGGATCGCTAAGAGAAAAGGGTCTTACTCGCAGAGTAAAAGGCCAGAACATATAAATTGGGAGAGCATCGTCGATCGGATCTCCGAGAGACCCGACGACGAAAAATGAAATATATATCAAAGTCCACATAAAATTGGAACGGAAGCTGTTTTGTATATAATTCTCGAGTGACGACAATCTCACTCCCTGGTTGATCCTGCCAGTAGTCATATGCTTGTCTCAAAGATTAAGCCATGCATGTCTCAGTACATACCGAACTAAGGTGAAACCGCGAATGGCTCATTAAATCAGTTATGGTTCATTGGATTGTACCAAAACTTACTTGGACAACTGTGGTAATTCTAGAGCTAATACATGCAAACCAGAATTCCTTCCAGAGATGGAAGGAATGCTTTTATTAGATCAAAACCAATCGGTGGCGGGTGGTTCGCTGCTCGTCCATCGTTTGCTTTGGTGACTCTGAATAACTTTGTGCTGATCGCATGGTCTTCCAGTACCGGCGACGCATCTTTCAAATGTCTGCCTTATCAACTGTCGATGGTAGGTTCTGCGCCTACCATGGTTGTAACGGGTAACGGGGAATCAGGGTTCGATTCCGGAGAGGGAGCCTGAGAAACGGCTACCACATCCAAGGAAGGCAGCAGGCGCGCAAATTACCCACTCCCGGCACGGGGAGGTAGTGACGAAAAATAACGATACGGGACTCATCCGAGGCCCCGTAATCGGAATGAGAACATTTTAAATCCTTTAACGAGGACCAATTGGAGGGCAAGTCTGGTGCCAGCAGCCGCGGTAATTCCAGCTCCAATAGCGTATATTAAAGTTGTTGCGGTTAAAAAGCTCGTAGTTGAATCTGTGTGTCACAGTGTCAGTTCACCGCTCGCGGTGTTTAACTGGCATTATGTGGTACGTCCTACCGGTGGATTTAGCTCTTCACGGGGCGGTCCAACCAGTATCCTATCGCGGTGCTCTTGACTGAGTGTCGAGGTGGGCCGGTACGTTTACTTTGAACAAATTAGAGTGCTTAAAGCAGGCTACTTTCGCCTGAATATTCTGTGCATGGAATAATGAAATAGGACCTCGGTTCTATTTTGTTGGTTTTCGGAACTCCGAGGTAATGATTAATAGGGACAGATGGGGGCATTCGTATTGCGACGTTAGAGGTGAAATTCTTGGATCGTCGCAAGACGGACAGAAGCGAAAGCATTTGCCAAAAATGTTTTCATTAATCAAGAACGAAAGTTAGAGGTTCGAAGGCGATCAGATACCGCCCTAGTTCTAACCATAAACGATGCCAGCTAGCGATCCGCCGAAGTTCCTCCGATGACTCGACGGGCAGCTTCCGGGAAACCAAAGCTTTTGGGTTCCGGGGGAAGTATGGTTGCAAAGCTGAAACTTAAAGGAATTGACGGAAGGGCACCACCAGGAGTGGAGCCTGCGGCTTAATTTGACTCAACACGGGAAACCTCACCAGGCCCAGACACCGGAAGGATTGACAGATTGATAGCTCTTTCTTGATTCGGTGGGTGGTGGTGCATGGCCGTTCTTAGTTGGTGGAGCGATTTGTCTGGTTAATTCCGATAACGAACGAGACTCTAGCCTGCTAAATAGACGTATCTTGTGATATCTCGAAGGCCCCCGGCTTTGGTCGGTGGGTTTTTACTATCAACGTACAAACAAATCTTCTTAGAGGGACAGGCGGCTTCTAGCCGCACGAGATTGAGCAATAACAGGTCTGTGATGCCCTTAGATGTTCTGGGCCGCACGCGCGCTACACTGAAGGAATCAGCGTGTTTTCCCTGGCCGAAAGACCCGGGTAACCCGTTGAACCTCCTTCGTGCTAGGGATTGGGGCTTGCAATTATTCCCCATGAACGAGGAATTCCCAGTAAGCGTGAGTCATAAGCTTGCGTTGATTACGTCCCTGCCCTTTGTACACACCGCCCGTCGCTACTACCGATTGAATGATTTAGTGAGGTCTTCGGACTGGTGCGCGGCAAATGTCTAGGCATTGCCGATGTTGCCGGGAAGATGACCAAACTTGATCACTTAGAGGAAGTAAAAGTCGTAACAAGGTTTCCGTAGGTGAACCTGCGGAAGGATCATTATTAATATATGTCACATAAAGAATACAATGATCGAAAAAGTGTAACTATAACTCTCAACCAAAACCGTGTTTCGTTATCCCCCAGGGGAATCGAACATGGCACATAATAAAGAAAAGTCGCAAGACTATAAATAAAGGTAGCTGAATGACTCGCCATCGTATTAGTGGCGTAAGAACGTAACTATGACTCTCAACCAAAACCGTGTTTCGTTATCCCCCAGGGGAATCGAACATGGCACATACTAAAGAAAAGTCGCAAGACTATAAATAAAGGTAACTGAATGCCTCGTCATCGTATTAGTGGCGTTTTTTTTTCTTTAAAAACGTAAACTACTACTGACTAGCATCGTGCTGCCACGGGAACACACACGATGGCTTACGTGCGGAGCCTGGTCTCCCGTCCAACGTAGCCCGTGGCTCACGTAACAAGCGCCGAAATACAGAGAGAGTCGTGCCCAGATCACAGAATCACTAAGAGGGAGAAGGTCTCTCTCTTGCGACAAACGGGAAGAGATACAAACATGCATCGACTCTGTCATACCTTTTAGGTAGAGAAAACAAAACTGGTGAACGTAACCAGAAAAAATTACCCCGTGTCCAAGAGACGACGCACCTACCTTTCGATTCAAATGCGATCCGTGGTAATCGTACTCCTCCAGCGTTTCGACAGGTCCCCGAAATGCGTGTCCTAAAGGGACGGAAGTACCGGGTAACCACGAAGATGGAACGCAAGGAGTTATGGAATGTTTCGCCCTGCGATCGCAATCTCAATCGAACGCAAATAATCTCGAACATATTCAGAGGCAGAGGAGGAACACGGTCGCTTTGCGCGCTTCAAAGACGTCGGAGTCGGACACCCGTTCCGCGACAAGGTTGTTTTAACCTTCGTCGTCGGCTATTGGGACGAAAGACCGGTCGAAGCCGTATCAAGCCTCCGCGGGTCCGTTGAAGTTCTTCGCCTGCTCACTAGCAGTAGGAGGAACACGGTCGCTTTGCGCGCTTCAAAGACGTCGGAGTCGGACACCCGTTCCGCGACAAGGTTGTTTTAACCTTCGTCGTCGGCTATTGGGACGAAAGACCGGTCGAAGCCGTATCAAGCCTCCGCGGGTCCGTTGAAGTTCTTCGCCTGCTCACTAGCAGTAGGAGGAACACGGTCGCTTTGCGCGCTTCAAAGACGTCGGAGTCGGACACCCGTTCCGCGACAAGGTTGTTTTAACCTTCGTCGTCGGCTATTGGGACGAAAGACCGGTCGAAGCCGTATCAAGCCTCCGCGGGTCCGTTGAAGTTCTTCGCCTGCTCACTAGCAGTAGGAGGAACACGGTCGCTTTGCGCGCTTCAAAGACGTCGGAGTCGGACACCCGTTCCGCGACAAGGTTGTTTTAACCTTCGTCGTCGGCTATTGGGACGAAAGACCGGTCGAAGCCGTATCAAGCCTCCGCGGGTCCGTTGAAGTTCTTCGCCTGCTCACTAGCAGTAGGAGGAACACGGTCGCTTTGCGCGCTTCAAAGACGTCGGAGTCGGACACCCGTTCCGCGACAAGGTTGTTTTAACCTTCGTCGTCGGTTACTGGGACGAAAGACCGGTCGAAGCCGTATCAAGCCTCCGCGCGTCCGTTGAAATTCACCAGCACTCTAAACAGCAGCAGTAGGAGGAGAGAGGAGTGAGGACTGATGGTCGCTTTGCGCGCTTCAAAGACGTCGGAGTCGGACACCCGTTCCGCGGCATGGTTGCTTTAACCTTCGTCGTCGGCTATTGGGACGAAAGGCCGGTCGAAGCCGTATCAAGCCTCCGCGGGTCCGTTGAAGTTCTTCGCCTGCTCATTAGCCAGTAGGAGGAACACGGTTGCTTTGCGCGCTTCAAAGACGTCGGAGTCGGACACCCGTTCCGCGACAAAGTTGTTTTAACCTTCGTCGTCGGCTATTGGGACGAAAGACCGGTCGAAGCCGTATCAAGCCTCCGCGGGTCCGTCGAAGTTCTTCGCACGCTCTTTTTTTTTTGCTGCTCCAGTTTCAAAAGCAATACGCATGCAAAAGATGATGATATAGTCGGACTCCCATTCCGCGGCAAGGCTGTTCTGGTCTTCGTCGTCGGCTATTTGGGAAGAAAGACCCATCGTCTATGCCGTTAATTAGCTTCCGTGCTTCTGTTGAATTTCGCCTACGGCTATTGCGTTCAAGTGCCACAGAGTGCGTGTACGGGCACTGCCATTCTTTGCGTATACTCTTCCGAAGGTGCGAGGTCGAACGAGGATTCTTTGTATCGGGGTATCCCCGTCGTTTCCTCCTCCTCAATCCTTCGATGGTTTCTTTTTCAATTTTTTATGTTGGAAAATGTTCTTTGCGCCTGGTCGCTGGTGACGTGCTTGCTTGCACGTGCCGGCGAATTTCGTCTCGGACACACTTTTGTGTCGCCTAGTCGACTTCGGTCGATGCGTACACGGTTCTACCGTTACGAAATGGTGACGCTCGACACCTCCTTCTGTGGCGCTGGTTGGAGGTGTTCGAGTCTCGGTTTCCAGTGTGATTCCGAAAAAGTACTTGAGTTTTATATAAAATTATAACAAATACGATTACCCTGAACGGTGGATCACTTGGCTCGTGGGTCGATGAAGAACGCAGCTAATTGCGCGTCAACGTGTGAACTGCAGGACACATGAACATCGACATTTCGAACGCACATTGCGGTCCACGGATACAATTCCTGGACCACGCTTGGCTGAGGGTCGTTCACGTAACCCATATACTGCTTGCGTCGCGTATCTCCCTGTCTCTCCATTTCTTCATATTCCTTTCGCGAATATCCCCGCCGCGACGTTCTTGAAGAACGTTCCGAGTCGGGCGCGCGTAAACGGGGTGTGTGATATGGAGCTAGCCGCTGGAGAGAACGTGGCGTACGAGCGATTGTTGGGCGTTCGTCGGCGTTTGCCGCGGGCATGCCTCGATTTGTGTTCTACGCATATGTTGCGAAAATATTATGCGAACGTTTCACAGGAACGATAAAATCGTACGGACTTGCGTGCTGGTGGCTTGCGTGCGTCGCGATGCGACCGCCCACCGTGTACCGCTCCGTCGTAATACAGTCTCCTTGTGGTCGTTTCGCGTAATACGCTCATATTGATGGTTCGCAATCTTGAGTATGCAAGGACCGCGCTCCCTACGTCGTCTGAAACGATTTCATCGTGCTAGACTGAAAGAGAGAAGTTTTGAACTCAGTCTAGAGAGAAGTGAATTGGAGACATCGAGATTGTTCAAATGGAGTGCGTCCGAATGGTCGTGCACCTACCCGGTGGTGTGTCTAGCACCTACGCGGTGTTGGGTATTGCAGATCGTTGTTCGGAATGGCCCCAGGGATATAGGAAATTTTTTGCATTCCCTCTCCTGTCTCTTCAACAATACTGTACAACACTACTCTCTGCTGCAGAACAATGTACACCGTCGTGGTGGATGTTTAAGGGTCGTCGTTGCAAGGCAAATACTATCCTGGAGTGTTGTGTGCTCTACGAGAGGAACATCGTGCGAGGTATCTTTCTCCGAACGCTGATGTGTGGGAACTTAGGCAGTAGGTGTACCGTTGCGGTTAACAAGTCCGCTCGTCGTCTGTCGCCAAACCCAGCCACGTTCGTCGAACATGGGAAAGGTAGCGCGCGGGTTTTCTCGATGGATCCACACACCTTTTGGAAGAGTTGCAGCAACGTTTCGGTAACCCAGTCCCCATAGACGCGCGTGTTATTGAATTTGCCTCACAGAGAGAGCGTGTTTCAGTAGGAAGGAAGAGGCCTGTTGCAGAGGACGAGACAAATATAATTTCTTTTTCCTCTTTGGTGTGGCTCGAGCAAAGAAGCGAGATGCATGCAACCTTCACACGCGAAAAGGGGACAGACACGAAGGAACTCCGGAGAGCTTAGACGTTGGTCGCCCCATGTCTTCTTCACTGCCGATCACGGGACCGCGCAACCAAAGCCGATCGTCCAGTCCCAGAACGCATAGACAGAGGACGGACGTTAAAATTCGGTATTTGGTTGTCTTGCGAGAGAGTCTCGTGATTCGAACATGGGCAGAGGAAAAGGGCACTTTGGCGAGGCGCATAAAACTCTACTCTCCGACCATATGCGGAGTTCTTTTCCATTCGCTCAGTTTTCGCTCTTCTTTCCTTTTGAAATTTCTTTTTCTTCCTGTAATTCCCATTGGAATATACGAGAGATATAAAGAAGAGGAAGAGTTGTCGTTCGTGTGTACCGTCGTGTTATTGCTCTCTTCAGGATTTTGCGTCGGGACGTGCAAGTTTTTCTCTTTCGATCGTGTTATAACGGCGTGTTCTTGGGAGTTTCCGAGTGAAACACGACCCAGCCCCGTTTCTCGAGCGAAGAGCAAAAGACTGATCCCCGCCTGCCTTGAAGTTACAGAGTGTTCTCGACGTCCGCGCGGCGGCACCTCCTCGCAAATATATTCTCATTTCCTACGGTGAGGAAGAGGAGAAGTTCGAAAAGAGGACATTGTAAGAGAAAGAGAATATGAGCGTAAATATGGACCATAGCGTGGTGGAGTGTTTGTTCTTTTCTCGATGTTTTCCTTTTTTTTTCGCTGTTCTCTCTCAAGTTCTATTTCTTCTCTTTCGAAGAGCACACCGGTCACGCAAGTGATCGTTATACGTAATGA
>CATORF010000032.1:50000-51194 GCA_951804975.1 Anthophora plumipes
TCCGACCCGTAGATCGGGCGCAACAACGATCCGAACGGGCGAAGTTACACGCGTCGCACGTACGGCCAGGCTACGGCGCGCAGGGACTTAGAAAAATTCGCCTCGGCCGCTCGGAGAAACTCCGAAAGCGGTCGGTTTCTTGAGTTTTTCTCGAAAACCGTCAGGTCGACCATACACTTTTTTTGCACGTACGTGTCCGTCTCGGCGTCCCACACAATGATCTAACGTTCCCGTCCGTCCGAAAATTTTTTTGAAAATTTTCCACCTGGACCGAACGAAAAATTTTCGATTTTGCAAAATGTTTCACGCTCATCACGTAGCCAGTAGCAATGCGAAGCGAACCATATAGCTGTCTCCTCGATCCGACCCGTAGATCGGGCGCAACAACGATCCGAACGGGCGAAGTTACACGCGTCGCACGTACGGCCAGGCTACGGCGCGCAGGGACTTAGAAAAATTCGCCTCGGCCGCTCGAGAGAAACTCCGAAAGCGGTCGGTTTCTTGAGTTTTTCTCGAAAACCGTCAGGTCGACCATACACTTTTTTTGCACGTACGTGTCCGTCTCGGCGTCCCACACAATGATCTAACGTTCCCGTCCGTCCGAAAATTTTTTTGAAAATTTTCCACCTGGACCGAACGAAAAATTTTCGATTTTGCAAAATGTTTCACGCTCATCACGTAGCCAGTAGCAATGCGAAGCGAACCATATAGCTGTCTCCTCGATCCGACCCGTAGATCGGGCGCAACAACGATCCGAACGGGCGAAGTTACACGCGTCGCACGTACGGCCAGGCTACGGCGCGCAGGGACTTAGAAAAATTCGCCTCGGCCGCTCGGAGAAACTCCGAAAGCGGTCGGTTTCTTGAGTTTTTCTCGAAAACCGTCAGGTCGACCATACACTTTTTTTGCACGTACGTGTCCGTCTCGGCGTCCCACACAATGATCTAACGTTCCCGTCCGTCCGAAAATTTTTTTGAAAATTTTCCACCTGGACCGAACGAAAAATTTTCGATTTTGCAAAATGTTTCACGCTCATCACGTAGCCAGTAGCAATGCGAAGCGAACCATATAGCTGTCTCCTCGATCCGACCCGTAGATCGGGCGCAACAACGATCCGAACGGGCGAAGTTACACGCGTCGCACGTACGGCCAGGCTACGGCGCGCAGGGACTTAGAAAAATTCGCCTCGGCCGC